>JAWVWS010000740.1:0-25000 GCA_033807775.1 Saussurea involucrata | reverse complement strand
TAAAATTTTCAAACCCTTCGTAACAACAGTAATGATAGGGTTGTGTGGCATGTCGTTTGAGTTGAAAATAGCATAACAAAGTTGTTACCGATACACATGAAACTCTTCCTAACAACATATTTTATTAATATATAAAAATGAAACACTTATGGAAATACATTCTTCATTTTAAAGTAGCTTATTAATAAACAAATAAAGAATTACATTTTATGCCAACTACGACAATTATTTATTTAAAATACTTGTCACTATCACGTAACGTGCGAGTCCTATACTAGTTACTATAACTACTAAATTTAAGATAATTTTCGCAAACGATCCATAAAGCGTAGCGATTGAGACATTCGGAATAAGATGAAATTAGGGCCACTTCCACCATGGGCCATGGCCCATCCATGCGCCTGTCACGTGCTGCTTTTGGCCCCTCATTTCCTTTCTCTTTCCCTAACTTTTTTGCTTTGGACTTATTTATTAGTAGTGAGTTAGTTAGGGTTGATTAGTACTTGCTGAATGGTTTGATGCAGGATGATTAAGTGGTTTAGAATGATTAAGAGGCTCTTATAATATAATGAAAAATGAAATATGGTTGTTTTTTAATTGTTTAGAATGAAATTTGGGGCTGAATGGTTAGGGTTCTGAGATACAAAATCATTCAGAGAGTTTTTGAACCATTAAGAGGCAGACTTTTTTTTTGCCAAACAAGATTAACCTCTTAACGATTCAGAGATTGCCTCTTAATGAAACTATTAAGAAGTAAACAAACAGCCCCTTAGTTTATTGTGACATATATTTGAATGACATGAATTGTATATCATATAAAATTAAGATAACTCCTCCCTCATACGAAACGGACACACCTCATGACTTCGAACTTTGATTCCAAAATTTCTTGACTTTTTGAAAATCCAAATGATCCAATATTTTGAATTCTGAATTCTGATCGATTAAACTCATAATGTTTGAATTCATCCGTATCAAACTTCTGAATGAGCTTCTCATATCTTTATGTAGGATCACAATTTCAAGTTGTGTTGTTTTTAATCCATTTGTAATCTACATGATTTTTTAGCCTCTATACCATCTTTCCGTTTCTTTGGACCTAATTTTGTCATTCGACGTCGACGCGGTAGCAAATCTTTGTTGTGTAAATTGTGGATTATTTTTTCTTGAACAAAAGTATGCTACCATTGAAAAAAAAACACATATTTGAATAAGACATTCTTTATTATAAAAATTTGGCATGAGCCATTGTAAAACATTCTGAAATGATGTCCATCTCATTACCTGTTAGACTGACGTCCAATATAAAACATGATTACGATGTAATGATGTCCATCTCGTTACCTGGATATCACATTTTGACATTACGTTAAATTACCATTGACGAACACGACTTCACGTCTTCACCTTATGAGTGTGGTTTTGGTTTCTTGCATCTTAAAGAATAAAGTAAGAAATAATTAAAATTCTTTTGAATAATGACAAAATACAAATTAACGTTATTAAGAATTTGTGACAACAATAATGAGTGCATGTCGAATTTTGGTTTTCAGAATTCGAAAATTAAACGGAAAGTGGTCCCTTTCGGTAAAATTGATGACCTGACTAACCATGCAACTTCTTGAAAAATAACAAAAGTTTGACAATATTTTATCGGGATTCCATTCCAAATAAAAAGAAGCCAATATCTTTTGAATTTTGAGATGAAAATTTGATCTTAACATTTTCTTAAAGTGACCAATCGATCAATTTCATATTACCAGTATAAAAGCAACTAAAGCCTTTGGAGGATGTAGTGGAAACTCATCTACCCTGTGGCCATGGAGGTTCACTTGCGATGACTCCAGACCATTTGTGGAAAACTAATGAACACTTTGGTAACCCTCCATCTAGACGGTATGCACTTGTACATACATGTAATTTGTAACATGCACACGTGCATATATACACAAATGCATGATGCACTTATGCATAAAAACCAAAAAAACAACTTAACTTACTTGCATGCACACAGAAACAGAGGGAGTAGGGGGACTGGCCGTGCAGGGCCACTGGGGATTATCTCAGGGCTGCATTACTTCGCGGTCGGTGTGTTTGCCAGGGATGTATTGGGCCGAAGGCCCAGGAACCCTACCCAAAAAAGACAATGCAAAAAGTTTACTAAATATTTTAATCAATTATTCAATTCATATGAAACTCCCTTCAAGCCAAATCCCACTCAGCTCCTTTTTATTACTTAAAAATTGCTGGCTCAAATCAAATCCTAGGATGTAAATCATGTAATTAATCATAGAAAAAAGCAAAACCAAACAATAAAATTTATTATAAAAAACGGATTTAATTAATTACCTAAATTAGCTAATTTAGTTGAGTAATTTAAACTTAATATTTAGATATAATTATATATAATATTTACTTGTGGAGATCTTTTGAGAACCCATAAAATTGTAATAATTTTAGGAACAAGTGCATTATATGCTATTTTATATGATTTTTTCATCTAAAATTATGATTTAGAATATCGATCAAAATATATTTGTTTCACAATGTGTTTGTTTCACGTGTATGTGTTCCACAATGTGAACCCTTTTAGCCTCTTTGTGAAATAAAAGTTACAAGTAAAATAGTTTCACATTTTGAACCGCATATGTATGAAACAAACACGTTGTGAAACAAATATATGTCCATCAATACATTAAATGGTAGTCTTAGATGAGAAAAAAATTAAGTGAAAGAATACATTAAGATAAAATTTCTCACGGTTATCACAATATTTGCGGTTTTCAAATGATTAAACCGCTACCTGTGAGATATTGTTAAGTTTTGTTGTCGACAACAAACTTTATACGACTCTAATTTAGTTGAATATAATATTGAGATACTATAATTTATTTGAATTTCGAAGGATGGAGTCATGGAGTGTTTAACTTTATGATCATGCGTTGATTTATGAGCAAGAAAATAACCATATATTGTTTTTTCAATCGAAAAGGAGATTAATTACTCAGAATGATGTCTTGACAATGATAATTGTGTGGTTCATATTAAATAAGCTGTTAAAGTTGAAACAGAAAAGATAGATAAATTTTTTGAGTCGTGTGGGCTAAGCAGACGAGCTTTAATCCAAAGCAATCCAACTAACCAATGCAATGAAATTAGGCGGACATGTATTCAGGCGGACCCAATTAAGGGCACACGGTGGCACGTGCCACCGTGGTATTTCTCCGATGGAGGGTAAAAAAATTTGGTTTCGTGATATGTGCAACCGTATCGTTTTAGGAGGTGTTCCCGTATTCTTTTGAAAGTGCAAGCGTACCTCATAATCAACCGAAAATACCGGAAAACTCTTGAAATCAACCAAAATTACTGGAAAAAATCTCCCGAAATCAACCAAAAATACCGAAAAAGTCTCTCGAAATCGATACAAAAAAAAACTTAAAAATCCCTAAAATCTAAACAAAAACTTTAAAAATCCCTCGAAATGTCGAACTTTGGCTAAAAACACATTGGTCGATATTGAACGTTGGTATAAAAGATATATACATGTCGATAAAAACCGTATGAAAAAAATATGGTGCCACCGTATGAAATAGTTCTGGGTCCGTCCCTGCATGTATTAAACTTGGATCATATAAATTTAATAAATTAAAATATCCTTTTATTCTAAGTGTTTAATGGTAAATAGAGAGTTGTTCCTAGTTACATTTCTAGCCCCTCTATTTTAAATTCCTAGCTCCGCCCCTGTATGCACAAGTGAACACCCTGTAGATAGAGGGTTATTATGGTGTTCTTCAGTTAAATAAAAAGGATAATTCAATCATGCAATAAAGAATATTTTAAAATAATATATATTCATTATATTTTTTATGTAACAGATATATATGTAACAACGACTTCTACATGATAATATTGTATTTTTATGCATGAAAGTAGTCAATTTGACATCTTGGATATCATGAACAGTGGATCCAAATAGTACGACATAATAATTAATACATGTTAATAATAGTATACACACATATATAACTAATAATGGTTGTAGTTGCTCTCTAATCCTCTATTCATGTCTTGATATCTTATCATTTTTATATATAACTGATGTACTTATCGCTATTCTTCGTCGAATGTTAGTTAAGATGTCGAAAGATGAATTATTGTTGAAAGAAAATGGGTATCCAATATATATATATATATATATATCTATATAGAGGTCCACTATTTTGTAAACTTTTTTTCGTGTAAACTTTGGATTTCATAAGTTTTCTTGATGAAATTGTTTATTTTGATGAAATTGTTTCATATCATTCATTTCTTGATGAAATTGTTTCATATATTTGTGTTTTTATGTAGTTTCATATATTTTTGTCATTTATATAAAACAATTTCATATATTTTTTCAGTTGATGAAACTTTGTCGTTTTTACCTAAAAAACACAAATATATGAAACAATTTCATCAACAAATGAATGATATGAAACACTTTCATCAAAATAAACAATTTTATGAAACAATCATCAAGAAAACCTATGAAATCCAAAGTTTACACACATTTAGAGGTTTACAATTTATTATCCCTCTCTCTTTCTCTCTCTATATATATATATATAAAAGATTGCATACAATCAAAGGGATTATGAAGTAACTGTAGCAATCCATTAACAAATTTGAATAATCAGTTTCTTCACAAATCATTAAATAACAATAAATCTACAATCTATATATACCTTTGAATTAAAGACCGAACTAACAACTGATATATAGTTAAGTAGGGTCAAGAATACCCCAAGGTTACAATGCGACCTCCTAGGATCAATGACCAACACCAGGACTATGTCCTGGTGTGGTGGGACGAAAATCATGTTCGATAGTGGGATCTTTTCCATGATCAGTGTCCATCAAAACATGGTCGACACTGTTGGCTGTTACGCCAGCCGGATACTGGTGTCGGGTTGGTGTATCGATGCGACTTGATGGTCTTGCTTGAGTTGTAGTGAAAAATAATGGCACAAGTAGTAGCATAAGTAATAGGAAAACTTTCATGTTTGGTGGATTGCCAATTGAAGGTAAGAGAAGTGCAATTAAAAGATGGCAATGTGGACATGTATATATAGGCCATTAGAAATGGACAAAATACAACTTGTCCCTTAATAGACGCAACTATTATGTACTTCATTGTCGAAACATGCATGATGAATAATTTAATAACCCTTTTTATTGAATATTTAAAATTATATATTATATATATATAGGAGTTTAATTATTTGAGAATTTGTGATCCGTAAGATCGATATTAAGTCACTAATTTAAGATATTTAATGAGATAACTAATGCAATTTTTTAAGGAAAAATATAATTCCATGTATATATATCTTCTTTCTTCTTTTCGTGTAACATGCGTTCATACATATGCACATTTAAATATGTACACAAGGTGAATACAAGGAAAACAATGTTAACTAAATTTCGTATCAAGGTGTTCACAATTGATAGGTTTAGATTTAGTTTGTTGTTTTAGTTGGCGTTCACAATATGTTCACAAGCTATACCAGATCAGATATCGTAGTTAGAGTGTCGTCATAATTTAGGATAGTATTTCTAAATAAATGTTCATAGTGTGTTCACAATGTATTTACAATTTATGATAGTATTTCTAAAAGAATGTTTACAATGTATTTACTTTGTGTGCACATTTAATTGCGGGTATGTTAGAGAGAGAGAGAGAGAGAGAGAGAGAGAGAGAGAGAGAGAGAGAGAGAGAGAGAGAGAGAGAGAGAGAGAGAGAGAGAGAGAGAGAGAGAGAGAGAGAGAGAGAGAGAGAGAGAGAGAGAGAGAGAGAGAGAGAGAGATTTAATTAAAGTAGATATTTTAGTGGTCTAAATTGAAGTTGGATCAAACGGATTTCACTGAATTAGTAAGTTTTTAAAAGAAACCCCTTTATATGTATATGTATACTTTAACAAATATGGTATTAGTCAGTGTTCAAAAAGACGCGGCATGGCGCGATATGGCGTAAGGTACGTCTCCGCCGTTACGAAATGGCCCATGACGTTTCTATATGGCATGGCTCACGTCATGGCGTTTTAAGGCGCGACGCGACGCAAGTTTTTTCTAAGACGTGATATTTTCAAAAAAAAATATTTATTTTTTATTTTTTTATCTTTTGTGTTTTTACATTTTTAACTTTATATTTCCCGCCTTTATAGTTTTATTTAATCACGACACTCACAGTTTCAAGAACTCATAAACGTTATGGAGTTATGATTAAAACGAAGTTGTAAATTTACCTTTATAAGCTCTATTTTAAATATTCAATTAAAAACTATTTTTATAATAATAATCTATATGTATGTTCTTTTTCTAATATGAATGTATTTTTTTTAATATCATTATCTTACTAGAATAATATACAGAAAACAAATATGTATATATATAGTTATATATTTGACGTACAAATTTGCCGCCTTATGTCATGTCTTGAAAAACGCCGCGTCCTCGCCGTGGCTAGGGCTGTAAACGAACCGAACGTTCAACGAACCGTTCGGCGGAAAGTTCGTTTATGTTCGTTTATTTAATAAATGAACGGACATGAACACATTTTTTTGTTCGTTTAGTTAAATGAACGAACACGAACAATGGTCTCGTTTGTTCATTTATGTTCGGGAACGTTCGTTCGTTTACGTTCGTTTTTGTTCATTTATGTTCGTTTATGCCTATTTATATATATAAACATATTTATATAATATGAAATTAATGTGTAAAATCATCAATTAATTGATCTTTTAGAATTTATTTTGTATACCTCATAAGTTAACCCGGTTTTTCATTTTGTTAAGGTATTTTTTACGAACGAAATGATGAGTACGGTGGTTGGCTTTTGTTCATTTGGGTCCGTTCGTTTATGTTCATTTAAGTTCATTCGTTTACGTTCGTTTATGTTCATTTAAGTTCGTTCGTGTACGTTCGTTTAACTCTTAATGAATGAACATAAACGAACACGAACAAACAAAAATTCTTAACAAACGAACATGAACACAAAAATCTCGTTCGTTTACAGTTCATGTTCGTTCGTTTGTTCGGTTAAGTTAAACGAACGAACATGAACAAGTCTCCGTTCATGTTCGTTCGGTTCGTTTACAGCCCTAGCCGTGGCGTGTAAGGCTTGAGGCTTGACCTCGCCGCCACGCCACGCCACGCCTTACGCCATTTTGAACCTTGGTATTAGTCAACGGCAAACTAAATTTTTTGATTAGTAGGTACACCTTTAAGGTGGATCAAAAGTTTTTAAAGTCGTCTGATGTTTTTGTAGCTGAATTTAGAGGGATTTTATAAAAAAAATGGTTGATTTCAAAAGATTTTTTCAAGCTTTTTGTTGATTTCGATAGACTTCAATATTTTGGTCGAAGCCTCTTATGCATTTTCTAATATATCGATGTACCACTCAAAATTTAACTATATATCTTTCATATCCCAAAAAACATTCTACTCACAAGATTTATACGAAACACATTATTCACATTTATATATGAAACTCCTTGGGGCCTTCATAAATTTGCCACTGTATTTAGTCTAACTAAGGGGCTGTTTACTAGCTGCTGATTGACCAGGCTGACTCAGTCAACAGTCAGAGCGTTTACCAAATCCCGTATCTGATCGAGATCTGTCCAAATCCGCCTCAAAACTATGTTGACCCGGGTTAGTTTTGAAAAGCTTCAATTTCTTTTTCTTGATTTGGGTTTTCATGATCTATAGAATCAAGGCCCTCCCTGAGGGAGGGCGGGCCGGGCGTACGTCCAGGGCCCAAAAAAAATAGGGGCCTAATTTTTTTTAAGTATATATACTATATAGTAGTAGTTAAAAAAATTTGTAAATAAAAAACAAAAAAATTAGTACATAATAAAACCCAAAAAGAATTTAGCATTATATTAAGTGCTCAAACATGTATTAAATAATTACATTAGACAATTAAATTTGTAAAAAAAAATTAATTGAACTTTCATCTTATAGTATTGCTTATTATTTCTCTAAATTTTTTTATCTAGTACTAATATTTAAAAGCTATTTTTGCCTAGAAACCTTGATATATATACTCCATTACTTATCTTCCACATACTCTTTTGATTATTCCATCTGTATGATTTATTTTTGTGTGAAAATCAAAGTTCCAAATGGCGTGAGATGTGGCGTGGCGGCGAGGCAAAGCCTCAAACCTTAGGAGCCACGACGAGGCCACGATGTTTTCAAGGCGTGACTTATGACGGAAAATCTCTAGTCATATATAATTTTATATATAAAACATATGTTTTGTATTATTACTCAATGAGTCAATGGTAATAAACAAGTTAAATTAGGTTATAATTAAAAACTAGCAAATGAGACATGTGGAAACTCAACTAATTTATGTTGATTTACTTAAAGTGTTACTCTGAATGGTTAACTTAGTGACCTCAAATGATTTCAATCTATATATTAAAGGTATATCATAAGATGCATTCGATGGTGGAATGGATTGACGATGTTATGTATAAATAATATGATAGATAATAATAATTTAGAAATAATTATTGATTGATCTTGAAAAATGGTTTTATATAAATTAATATTTCTTGAATTCAATGTTATTTTTGATGATATAAACAACATATTAAGAAATAAAAATTGTACTTACCGAGGGTCCATTTTCACATTTCGCCTAGGGCCTATCAAATATCATGAACGGGCATGTATGGAATGAACCATTGGATGAAGAAATGGGTTTTAGGTGATAAAAAAAAACCTGTTCGCATTTTTCTTTCTTGTGAAAGAGCCTTGATAATCTCTTCGCATTTTTCTTTCTTGTGAAAGAGCCTTGATAATCTCTTCGCATTTTTCTTTCTTCTCACATCCAAAAAAGAAAATCCCTATAAAACACAATAGTGAAGGTTTTTAGGTGATCACAAATGGGAAGTCACGGAATTGAGCTCAAAAGTGCAGAAATTTAGGGGGTTTTTTTAGAATGAAGAAATGGATTTTAGGAAGAAGGAAGAATCTTCATGGTAAAAATGGTAAACTGAGGTGAAGTAGTGAAGAAGAGATGAAAATGGAAAAGTAGAGTTGGGAGGCATGTTTGAAACCCTAGAGGATGGAGAGATGCTTATTTTGTGGTGTAAGGAAATCTGGGACCTTTTCTATTTTTCTTTATTTCTTTATCATTATTTTATAAATTAATTAATTAATTTAGCATATAATTACAAAAAGATTAAAATGGTCATTTTTTTGTCGGTAAGCACTTACCAAAAAACGCTTGGTAAACACTCTTATCTAGACAACACTTACCGGGGACAACCGACAACACTTACCCGAAAGAGTTGGTAAACGATCCCTAAGTAATTAGTAAGGAAGATTTACATAAAACACATTATTCATATGGATAGAAGTATAGAACAAATTAAAGTGTTTTGACTAGTAAACTTTACTCACAAAGAGTTAATATAATAAATATTTGAGATTCGATTATAAGACTTTTAAGACCTATATTTAAAGTTATGCAATTATTTTGCACTGGTGAGCGTCGGTCGGGTTCGTTGGAAAAATCAATTTCCCGATTGGATTTCGGATATGGAAATTAAGCCTCGAACTTTGGCTTTCGGATTCCGGCTTACTTCGGGTTCGGGTTGGTCGAGTATCGGGTATAATTATATGCAAAAAACTTATAATATTCTTCACTTTTGAAGATAAATTCAATTGGTTGAGATGATTGATAAATTGATAGTAGATTTAATCTCTAGAAAAGATTATGACCGATTAGAATTTAGGATTTTCACAGGAATTGGATATATATATATATATATATATATATATATATATAGAGAGAGAGAGAGAGAGAGAGAGAGAGAGAACCCTAAAAACTAAAAGAAGCGAAAAACTCATAGAAACCGTTAGATTGGGATGATTCAAAGGATGAGATTAAAATGGTGGTTATGATAGGCGGGTTTACCACCCCCCCCCCCCCCCCCTTTGACTGACCGCAAGTGTACGGTATCGTCTCAAGTAATACGTACGAAAGTACGAGTATCGAACCAAATGAACTAGGTGCTAAGTACCACAATAAATGTATTAACTATTAACTGAACGGTCGAAAATTGGTTTGGTTTGAATTCTGAAAAACTAGAATATTAAAGCAAACGAAAACGTAAGACAAGTTGATTACTTGGATTTAAAAGAGAGAAGATGGAGGGTTGGAAATTGAATGGTTAATCGATAAAAACCTTAAATGACTTATGAATGGTTTTAATAATCAATGAATTGCAAAACCTAAAAAAACGTTGCACTCTTCCAAGCTACAATTAAATTAACTTAAAAAAGAATTGCTTATCTCTCGATCTCACAATTGAATTAAGTTAAGTGTTGGACAACCTAGGGGGGGGAAGGTTGTATTTAAATCTTTTACTTTCAAAAAAAAATTCTTTTACAAAAAATACAGTACAAACAATACAGTAAAAATAAAGCAGAGAATAAACAAATAAATATACAACAATTATATAAACAGATATAATTTAAATGCACAGCGGAAATGTAAATAGATAAGGGAAAGAGAATACTTGACAACGATATTTTTAAAGTGGTTCACCAAACACAAAGTTGGCTAGTCCACCTCGAGAAAATAACACTTCTCGGAGATCCAATACGAAACGTGTTCTTTACGGTAGAAACACAAACCTTAATACAATAAACGCGAATCACTCTACTTTGAGAGATTAATGTGGATCACTCACTCTTATTCAAACACTTACAAGAGGGTATAATTTTAATATGAATAATCACTCTTGAATAAGGTTTATCACTTGGATATTTTTAGAGAGTTTGATCACTTGAGTTGTGTTGCTGATTCAACTAATCGAGAGATTTTAATCTGCTATCAACTCAAGATTTCTTACTCAAAAATTAATTTTATCAGTTTAAGTGATTTAGTGTGAGTAAGAAGGCAGCAGAATAATAATCAAATGCTGAGGGAGAATTTATTGCTGAAGTTGGTGTGGCATTGAAGGCTGGTGGTTGCATGATATTTATACTGGATGAGCAACAGGGCAGAAGCTTTGGCGGTATACCGGCAATCCATCGCGGTATACCTGCGTCAGAAAAAAGTACACTGCAAGGAGAAGGTCAACCCTGCAAAAAACAAACGGTACTTGTACCCGCGGTATACCGCGTTGCACACGGCGGTATACCGCCTGACAGAGTTCCTGACAAGAGAAGCTTCATATGCAGAAGAACTGATGGGTGAATAGTATCGCGGTATACCGCGTGGACCTTGGCGGTATACCGCCTGAAATTTTGTCCAATGAGAGCATGGCAACGCAGGGTTACTTTCGGCTGAGACTCTTTGCAATTAATGATGAACAGTAGCAGTAGATTTGATTTTAATAAAATAACATATATATATATATATCATGCGATTTATATAAAAAATATTATATATATATTTGATTCAAATATATTTATATAGATACGAAATATCCAAGTGATAAAATATTTTAGGGTGTTTATCATTTTAAAATAAAATGACGAAACTCTTCAGACTTGGATTCTTCAGATAAAAATTTATCGAGATCATTTAAATATCTGCACACTCAGATAAAATATTAGATAACAAATAATGCGGTGTGTTTTGTAATCATCAAAATAAATATGGAGATGTGATTTTATGTGTACCAAAAATATATCACAATATTTAAAGCTGGGTACACTTGCACCAACATTAAGGAAGAAGGTTGAAAACGCAACACCGAAGGAATTGGTATATCTCTATTCAATTCCTGCCGATGGTCATTGAATTCGACCTAAATCTGAGACTTATCTCAAACGAACTCAAGATTTGCGAAATCGTTTAACAAGTGATCAATTTATCAAACGCAGTAAGCATAAATTCAAAAGTTTCATTCATCTATTAAAAACTAAAACATAAATCACTCAAAATCCAAATCTATAACCCAATCATCATCCAACCCCCCAACATGTAGTTTAGCTCATGTTGGGGGTGTGAGAAAGCAATTGAAAGATGGAAAAAGATGGAAAAACCATCGTTGTTCAAGAAAGTCTAAAGAAGAAAACAAACAACTCCCTTAGACGAATCCCTTCAATCTCGCGTACTCGTTCGTCTTTGATCTCTCGCTTCATTTCGTTTCCCACGTGTTCTTCCCTTCGAAAATCTCTACTTTGCTCCCAAAAATCGTCCCTTCGCCAGTCGTCCTCATCTGAAAGTGAAAAGTATCCAAATCCTAGTTGCAGGAAATGTTTTAAAGAATTGGACGTCGGGGCCAGCACCGGCGCAGGTTGACTGGCGCCATCTTCTGTTTGGCAGCTTGGCACGGGTTGTGGCTTGGGTTGGATGGCGCCAGGTTTTGTTTCTTTTCTCGGCGCGGATACCGTCGCCAGTTGACTGGCGCGGAGACGGGTGCCAAGCTCTGTTGGTCATCTTTACCAATTCTTCTCGTTTTAGGCTCCGGGACTCGAATTTGTTACTCATTTAAGCGAAAATGCCTGAACCTGTACTTTCTCAACAAAAACCCGTTAAAAACTACCATTTTACTTGAAAACACTCGTGAACCACCCAATTTGAGATCCAAAATAATGTTGAAAACCGACAGGTTATAACCACTTTTTCCAAAAATATAAAAAACGTTTCCTCCTAATTTTTTAAAACCGATAATCGACGAAAACAAAAAAATTGGAACAAAACAAATTACACCAAAAAAATGATCAAATTATTATCTTTAATTTGACATCCATTTTGATATATATATATAGGGTCAGGTTCAATGGAAAATCCTAAATAACTGAAAAACCGGAAAACCGGAAAACCACGAAAATACGGAGGAAAAGTATACCAATATGGATGTCAAATTAACGAGAAAAATATGATCGTTTATTTGGTGTAATTTATTTCGTTCGAATTTTGTTTATTTTTTGTATTTTTTCGATTAAAAAATAGGGGGGGGGTGAGGTTTTTTAATTTAATTAATATTGTTGTAACCGCCCGACTAATCACATCCATCAGATCATCTAATCTAACGGTTGATAAACTGTTTTTTAGTTTTCCATTTATTTGAGGTTTTCCCCTGAACCTCCCTCTATATATATAGGGTTGTGTTGGGTTCACGTGAGACCAACCTGTTTTCGTGAGACCGTGAGACCAACAAATTAACACTAAACCTTCACAATGATTTATTGTGAAGGTAAGAAAAATAGCAAACCTTCACAGCAAAAACACTGTGAAGGTTTACCATCACAGTACCTTCACAGTCTTTTGTTGTGAAGGTTTAGTGTTAATTTTTTGGTCTCACGGTCTCACGGAAATAGTATGGTCTCACATGATCTCAAGTCTATATATATATATATATATATATATATATATATATATGTCGGGTATTCGGACGGATCGGGTGGCGAGAAATCAAACCCAACCCGAACCCAAATATCCCCCAAAAATTCGGGTTTCGGATTTTTGGATTTCAAGACATTCGAACTTTACACAAACACCTCATTTTCGGTTTGAGTTTGGTTCGGGTTTTCAGACGATTTGGGAATTACACAACCCTACTTAATTGTCCAAAGGAATATGTCAATATATTATTTAACAAAAATATTTTACTATATATATCAAGTATCTAAAATTACACGTCCATTATTTATTTTATTGTCGAAAAAAGTACAACATAATCATTGTTCTAAAACGCTCACTGCAAAGCCGTCATAGTGCACCATGGCTCAAGCCTTGTGTCCCATGTCATGTTAAGTTTGTGGCACGCCATGACCTAGTAGGCGGTTTTTGTTACGCGATATTTGATTTTTCTTTACGTCTGTAATGTCTTATTTGTTAGTGTTTAATATATATATATATATATATATAAAGAGAGAGAGAGGTGGGTTCAAACGAGAATGCTAACTATTTACGAGAACACGAGAATGGCCGCCCATGTACAAAATCACATGTGATTCACGTACAAAAGCACATGTGATTTTACACTACCTGAAAATCTGGACATGAATCACATGTGATTTTGTACAAAATCCATGTAGTGTAAAATCACATGTGATTTTGTACATGTGCGGCCGTTCTCGTGTTCTCGTAAATAGTTAGCGTTCTCGTTTGAACATTTCTCTCTCTCTCTCTCTCTCTCTATATATATATATATGTAACCTAATTTAACTTGTTTATTATTATTGACTCATTGAGTAATAGTACAAAACATATGTTTTATATATGATCTAGAGATTTGTCGTTATAAGTCAGGACTTGAAAACGTCATGGCTCCTAAAACTTGAGGTTTGGCCTTATCATCATGCCACATCTTACGCCATTTAAAACGTTAAGCAAAACACATCATTCAAGAGCAAACATAAATATGTCATCAACTTGTTCAAAATTATAATACAATTAATATAATTACAACTTTCTTTAAATATCTTAAAACAAACGTGATTATTATCTTTTACAATGTTATAATAGGGTGTTTTCTTTTGAAAATCCATGAACTCATGAAGTGATAATAACCTTGAAAACTAGTACACAATGTGTTATTGGATATGATTTTTTTTTAATCTAAGAGTACGATTTAAAATATTGGTTCATATATATTTGTTTCACAACATAAATATTTTTAGCCTGTTTATGAATTAAAAGATACACATAAAAAATTATCGCTGTTATCACACTGATTTTTGGGTGTCTAATTTTTATTGTTCTTCTTGAGTGTATATATTAATGTTAAACTCTTTACAAAGCCAAGGGCAGGTTCTGTGACAAATTTGAGCCGGAGGACAAACGAGATTTCACCGGATGTCGACAATGAACAAAAAAAAAGTATATTCATTATTTAAGATGAATGAGGACACATGTCACGCTCTTATTTGTCCACCAATTTTTAACTGAAATAAGGTTTACACCTAAATTTTTCTCTACAAAATTATATATTTATATTTCACTTTAACAAAGAAATGGATAACAATAACTTAGTTGGCAACTTGGTCACGTAGGTTATGGTTTCGTATTAGCTTCACCAATAATTGGAGTGGTACTGCTCATGTAACGTACACGATTTTTGCTCTCAAAGTAAATACCATGGTTCCAAATAACTCGTTATGGCGTGTTATGGCGTCAAGACTTGGATTCGCCGTCACGTTTACCCCTATGACTCCACTCCAAAGCTTGGCTTGCATTATAACACGTTATTGCACGTTACGATGCGTTACAACGCATTATTTTGTAAGATATAAGATTATTTTTTAGTATATAACTTTAAGAATAAAGAGTAATTGTTCACCGAACCTAAAAATTAAATACATATAAAAAAGAAACTTAATAACTAAAAATCCTAAATTGGGAAATTAGTTACGCTCATTTCTCGTACACAGAGTTAAATTGGTAATTAATTATTTGAGAATTGAAGAAAGTTGTGAGTAGAGATTCAAAATATTTACTCCCGATTTTATAATCTTGATATAATTTTCTGTAAGCTCTATATATTTGGTATTAATGGTCTTTTTTTTGGTATCAATGATCATTTGTTTTTTGTTTTAGTACTTAAAATGAATTTATCTTTTTCTACGATATTATTCAATACACTAACAGAAAAGTGTGTATATGTGCATAGGCATATATATATATACTATATATATATATATGTGTGTGTCGCCTTAGGGCACGCCTTGAAAAACGTCATGGCCTCGCTGTAACTCATAATGCTGGACTTCGCCACCACGCCTCACGTCATTTAGAATCTTGGTAAATACCACAAGCCAAGCTTAAAGTAGAAGGATTTTTGCGTTATTAATTTATTTATTATACGTACTTAACGCAACTATTTAATTATTTAAGTAAAAAATTAAAAGAATATGGTATAATTTACAATCCAAGATTTTGGTACCTGTTTTATTCTTCTTACGTGCTACATACAACAGCTATCAGTTTCATAACAGCATTTTAGCAGACCTGTAAACTAATACCAAGAGGGCAAATGGGGATATATTGGTAATTCTGTATTCTCGTTCAAACAATCTAGCCGCTCTACCTGTGCAACGTGCCATTTCGTCAATAGCTGAATGAACCAATAGTGTTTAACCAACATGCTTTCGTCAATAGCTGAATGAACCAATAGCTGGGTGTTATGGTTATTTAGTATTTACAGTGTGGTCTATAGCATATATCTTCATCGGTGTGCATCTCTAAGTTTGAGCAAAAAATGCAAGGTTTCACTGTAAGAAGGATCAGTTCGGCTAATTGGTTTGCATGAATTTACATGATCAGTTGACTCCAACACCTGCACAATAGGCAAAACTAAGCACTTTTCTGAATAAAACAAACGAGTGTTTGATTATTATTTTGAGATTTGAAAACTTACAACAAGTTCCCCGTATCCAGGATATGCTGATTCAATTGGAACTATTTCCAGTCGAAAAGCCCATCCCCCGTAGCCTTCAACTATTGGAGTTACTTTAGTCTGCAAAACATTCAATAGCCAATTAGGGGCTGTTTGGCAGTTGCTGAATGGTTTGGTACAGAATAGTTAAGTGGTCAGAATGATTAAGAGGCTCTTATGATATAGTGCAAAATGAAATATGGTTGTTGATAATTGTTCCTAATGAAATTAGGGTGCTGAATGGTTAAGGGAGGCCCAACTTACAAAATCATTCAGAGGGGTTTAGAACCATTAAGAGGCAGACTTTTTTTGCCAAACAAGATTTACCTCTTAATGATTCAGATGTTGCCTCTTAATGGAACTATTAAGAGGTAAATAAACAGCCCCTTAGACTCCCAAACAAACTCATCCAAAAGCATAAAACATCTCCATATGGAATTCGAATGACTAAAAAGTGATGAAACTACCTCGCCGAAACTGAGAACATCTAGAGACCCTTTTTTATGCAGATCATGAAGAAAATCGTTAAGCTCCACTAATCTTGTAGACCCACTTCTCAACTCTCCTATCTGCCAAAACAGAATTAGCATATTTCATCAGCCAAAACAAGTTGTTGCAATAATTGTTTCCTAGATTGGTCTTCAGCCAGTTAAAAATATCTGAAAATTTTGGTGAAGATAAAAACGAAGGTGCTAACCGATGGCGCTGGGCGAAACACGTAACCCATTCCCCACGGCATGTCTGCAAGTTTGCTACCAAAATGTGGGCAACTGTAGAACACCTAATAAAACCAAATGAAAAATAGTAACAATGATTAGAAGTGAATATTTATTTATATGCAACATTAACGAACTTTCTTCACTAAAACATACCACACCAACAGTGTTTTTGACAAGATTGCCTCTGTTTTCCGCACTTGCCTGATGCAGCATCTGCTTCACAACTAAGCCCCCCATGCTGCAATATATAACTATTTCCAGATTAAGAATGTGCCAAAATGGATTACAGAGAAGGAGAAAGAATTAAATATTTATTTCTTGTTGTAACTAGACTTGATTTCATCCATGATTATTCAATTTAACAAAGCCTCTGAGCATAAGGTGAAGAAAATGGACACTTGTACAAACCTATGAGTTACAAATATAACTGGTCGATCTCCAATGTGTGCTGCAATTAGCTTTTCCAGCAGCATGGAACTAACTTCCTGCAGAATCCATATGCCAGTTGATGTCAAGCAGCATAGAATAATGTCAATAAAGAAAACGGGCTAATAAAATTCATCTAAGGTAATAGGCCCAGCAACCGGAAAGAACATTTGAACTGTAAAATACGGTGAGCTATTTATTGATTTAAACTTTTCTCCCAAACTGGATTTGCTAGTGACATTTTAACTTACAACAGGAAATTTAAATATTGCTTTTTGGGTCTTGAGGTTGTTATGTGTATTATGATAGAAACTGGGTTATTTTACCAGACTAGTTTATTGAAAAAATGCCAACCATTATTTATTTCACTCAAATCTATGTTTTCTTCAAAAGGTACTTTTATCAGGTTCCACATAAGTCATACCACCATTTTTATAGAATCATACTAAAACACAATCTTAAGAAGTATAATCACAAATATAAATTTGTATAGTTGTGTATCAAATGTTATTTAAGAGCCATCATGTAGGTACTTACCCTTCTAAATAATCAAAAGACCTCTTCGTATATTACACTTCTAAATAATCAAAAGACCTCCAAGGCTATAAAGAACTAACTAAGATAAAATTTTAATTTCATAATTATTTCACTATGTAAGAAATGGGGATTAGATCTCTAAACATGACAAAACTACAAAGAACTCACCAACATAAAATTGTAATATATCATAATTAAGAATGATTACGATAAAATCATTGAAACATATTTTTTTTAATTTTTTTTCTAATAATACTCGTACCTATGATGATAAATCTACTAATAATAATGATTATCTATCAGCATTTTCCATTAATTGGCATGGCTACCAAAACCTCTTTATTTATTATAGAGTAAAACCTACCAACAATAATGGTTCTCAATTGACTGTATATTCATTTATTTATTTCTTATTATTTATTCTTTATTCTTTTAGCAAGTTTATTCCTAATCTACTAATAATAATGATTAGGAACAGTTCATACTTAGCAAACACGCATTAAATTCACCGAAACCATTGACTTCATCATCAATATTGGTTTTTGGGATGATAACACAATATTCGCATCAAATAGAACGAAGAAGTATGCCACTGCTAGAACAAATATCCCAAAAATTTAGCATCAACAACCAAAGCAATATGTATTATATGTCCAAGACCACAAACCTGGAGCGGTAAGCTTGATCCGGACCACTGTGTAAGATTTGTCTGAAAAAGATATTAGTCAAAAGTCAGTTATAATCATATTGGTACAAAAGAAGTAGAATGCATTTTAAACCGACACCTCTATGATCACAAACCTTGTACTTAAGAGTAAACAAACGAGCATGAGGGAAGTCTGCTGAAAGCCACTCTCCTGGCCAAAAGGTTCCTTGTTTTCCTGCCTCTTCATCAATCTTTTCCACGAGGCCAGATTTAGACGACGACTTGCACTCAGATAACCGCCAAGTCTTAAATGGTCCACCACGCAGACCGTGAACAAAGATAACGTCAAATGACGGATCTCCTGAGTAACTCTCTGATCTATTATAAGAATTAGGGATACTGACATCAATAGCCTCCTCCTCCACTCTCAAATTGGGAACATTTTGATTTTCATTTTCTGTTGATATATCCACCGCAGACTCCTGCCTTCCTTTTCTAGAACATTCCCAGTGAGGTAGTTCAGGGTTGATTAAAAAGAACATCTCTGGATAACGAGCACAACTATGATTTTTATTCGTGCCACCAGGACGACCATTATTAACAATATCTACAGAATCATCGTCATTGCAGAAGATATTTAACAATGTCGCTCTAGCATAGCTCTGAGTTTTGAGGTCATTGCATCCAGTGATCTTTCCATTGGCACATTCCTCGAGCCAATTACACCAAGCTTTATCGTCTAGTATCAACTTCTTAGCTTTTGGATGGACTGAAAGCACTGTTAACAATCGAGCTGCATGTCTGCGGACATGTGCTGTGGGTGGGACCCGGACGCTAGATGGATCACGTGCATCAGAAACAGAGGACTCGCCATGAGGGTGATCCCTGGCTTCCATGTCTCTGGATGCATCATATGCTTCAGTTGCTGATAATTTCTCGTAATCATCTCTTAATAAAAAGCGACGCAACAAAGAAATTACACCATAATCAACTATTTTGTTTTGGCAAAACAAGTCATCGCTGCAAATCTCTGTCATAGCTTTGATCCCTTTCAGAGTTGCCAGTGCAGAATCTGCTGCATTCACTTTAGGCAAGCTGTCTTTCTTCAGATTTTTGTACGATCCAAGAAAGGGTTCAAGGCAGAGAAAATCTGCCAAAGAAGACAGATCACCATTGACAGATTCTGTTCCCAGCTGATTGACAGCCAAATTAACCACAGCACTAGCCAATTGGTTGACACTCTGTGTGCCAGAAACTACATTTGCCTGATCGATTTGAGTCTGCAAGAATTAGTTATCTTCATCAATTACCATAAAAAGGAACCAAAAATAGATAGCATCCCAAAATGGGAAGTAAAGCAATCGTTTTGGGAACACATCTGAAATGAACAATGCAGCTACAAACCTTGACTTTGTCCCTAGGCTGAGCACTCCCTTTAAGAGATAACTTCTTGGATTTCAGAATGTCAGAAAGCATAATAGCTAACCAACCTTGAGAAATAGGTACAGAAGATGGTCCATAGTCTTCACAAATACGAGAAAGGATTGTTATGGCAGATGATTTAATAGCATCAGATGAAGAAGTCTCTCTGAATACCCACTGCATCAATATGGAAGACCACCTCTGTCCTTCCTCAACAGACAAATGCATGTCCCCTGAACAAAGTGATTCTAGACCTTTTGCTAGTGATTCTTGTACAGACTTATGATCCATTGTTCGTTTAGCAGTTTCCCTCATTAGATGAAGACCTTTTTCCATAACTGTCTTTTGAGCCCCAGGGGACCGCTCAATAGATACTAAAAATGCAGACAAAGCCACCCTAGTCAAAGATATATCATCAGTTTTGCTCGCTTGAGACACAGTTGTAAGAAGGCTAGAACTCCAATCGGAAACGAAATCATTCATGGGAAGATTTCGGTCTTCTAACAATAACCGAGCAACTAAACTCCCATGCCATTTCACAGATCTTTCAGGAGCGACCAAAGCAGACATGACAGCATGCCCATCTTGATCAAGTTCTTGGATATGGGATCTATTCACATCTGAAGCCATTGCCCAATTTGCCAAAGCCCATGCAGCAAAAGGAACAGCAACATGTTGAGAATGCAAATCATCCCATAGTCCAGGGATAACAGCTGATGACAAACTTGTATGTGCAGGAGAGCTATCGTTTAATTTGTTAAGGGGAAAAGCTTTTGCAGTAGATTTAAAAGATGCTGAGCGAGTTGCATTAGATTCCTCCAACTCCATTGACCCATTAGTTCGAGAAAGGCCCACAACCGTAGTACCTCCAAGAACTTTCATTCCAATGCCCTTTAATCCAGTTCCACCATCGTCATCTTCCTGACTACCTGGTGGCTCATCCATGTGCATGCCACCTTCTTCAACAACCTGAAGTGCAGCTGCAATATCTCTCATTGCAGCAGTTCCTGATAGCATGGGCTTAAGCCTGATCTTGTCCACGTTGTCACAGTTGGAAGTGACAATATCCATGATTGCTGCAACAAGCATGCTCCTACCTTTTGAAGGATCAGAAATATCGAACGAACTGCGCCTTGGTTGCTGCTTTCACGAAAATGCTATATCAATACAATAAAAAATTATTCTGGATAAACTTGTAAATATATATGTCTATATGTATATATGAAATTAATCAAAACGCTAACTTCAAATACAAGCTGTGAGTAACTTCATTTATTTATGCATGTAGGTTTTGTACGGTGGACAAGCAGCAAGTCCATTTACCTAGAATTTCAAAGCAGGGTTGTTAGAGCAATCAAGGACAGTAACTAGGTGAGGAAAAAAGGGAGCGAGGGCAGGATGGTTGGACAGTTCCATTGCAATCGGTTAAGATAAATAGGAAGAACAAAACTAGAAGTGCTTCTCGACCTAGACATGGTGTGTTACTGATCAATACAGAACCATAAGTTAAACTACCTATATACCATAGTCCTCCATCAACACCAGATGCTCTAAATCTAATCACACGGAGTTCCGGCGCTTCAATTGGTTAAATATATAAAAGTACCTTACTTTGGGCCGTGATAAAATATCACTCCATTGAAAGCCATCCAAATAGAATAGCCATACTTAATGACCAAAACTCAACATTCAGACTCATTTGGAATAAAGCTTACTTGAATGACAATATACAAAATACAAATTATTCTGATCCGCTGATAACAGACTAAAAAGCAAGGTATGGGTGTGATACATATAGGCCTGTGTTTGGGATTTTCCAAAATACAAAAATCTGGGTGCAGCATAGCTCAAATGCATACAACATGTACTTTCTAAGTAGATAGACAAACTAGCATAATAAAAAAACATGATGAGATTATTCAACTCATATCAAACTAATCCATTGAAACACTTATAGGCCAATCTCTAGTCGGAGGTCCAATCTTACAATCACAAACAAAAGCCTAGAAATGTAGAAATTTTTTGAAGAATCAATGGTTAGAGCCTTAGAGGGACATACTACATAAACAATTATATACAATAAGAACATATCAAGGAATTAAAACACCATCAGAATCACAAAGCAGTCAGTTGCAGAAAATCGAACCAAGATTGAACAATGAATTTACACCCTCCAAGCACGCCGTAGTCAATGGAGAGGGAATCAGAAAATGATCCACCACAATGATTCCCCATGTCATAAACTTACCCGCAAGTGGCCATCAAATCCTAAGCCGCCCCATGAAACCCCAACTGACAAGGCAGGATAATGAAAAGGAAAGGTTGAAGGTAGGTTATTAGGAAAGGGTGAACCAGTCCGACAACTATGACGCTGCCTTGTCGGAAAAGGTTTGAGAAGAATGCAGAAGGTGGTAGTCAACAATGTCGATAAACATAGGGAAACAGTGGTGGTGCAGCACAAATAAAAATACGAGGCAGCAAAAGAGAAATGAAGTGGGTTGGGAAGACACAAGAGAGCATCGATCTGCCACAGAACTACAGAGGCTGGCAACGATTTGAGAAAAGAATATGGAAAACTAGTGCCAAAGATGTGAAGAACAATGCAGAAAACAGGCTGCAAATAGCTGAAGTTTTGATTTCCATATGTTCCTTATTTATTAAGCGAAAAAACCTACATTAGGTAGAACAAAGCATGCCAATCAATGCGTTTGACCATCTCAGATTTCATCTTGCTAAAACTGCAGTAGGTAATGCATTTGAGTCTCCTAGAATAGAGTAAGTCCATGACTAGCCACTAAACATCCATAAATGTCATCAATTCTCTGATTTTTCAAAGATATTTCGGTATTTCACCACAACAGTCTTTGTTCTTTTTTTTCTTTTAAGTAATGAAAGTATAAACCCAATCACCTAATGTTCCATGAATATTCCACAGGGGAGCTATGATTTAAGGCATTTATCAAGCTCTTGTTCAGAAAAATAGTGGTTGAATCGGCATATTGCAAGTCTAAAGACCAAATAGCCAACATCCTCGGTAAGGCCTTGATCATGTCAAACTGCATGATGGAAATGACTACTCCAGTAAATCAAGATTAAGGAGGATGGTAAAGTGCAATTACGATTCTACAGCATTGACCTATCAATTAACACTTTCATTTAGTAGATTCTTAATTATACTTTATACATCACCAGCAATGATTAACTAGTTGTTAGTTATGCTTAGCGAAGCTTTAGTTACAAATTCTCAAGCATCTTTTCCTATTTCCTAAATGACAAGGTTTAGTAGATTTATCTTGACGTCACCTGCAGTCAAACCACCCATACAACCATCTATAACTCATGAGAATTATATCGTGGCATTCATTGGTAGAAACAACGTATAATAGGTACAAAGGACAAAGAAATAGTAAATACAAGTTGAGAACTTGCATTTACTAGGAATTCCTCCCATTAGGCTAGTCCATATACTAGTTGAATAAACGAGTGTGGCGCATGTACAGCCTAGAACATCCAGTGGCATCACAAACTTAAGAGTAGCTCCAACTTCCGTGGCCTGATTGAAACGGATATAGCTAATAAGAGCCTTGACATTATCAACCCGAGCTAAGATTTAGAACAAGATAGTCCCCCTCCCTGACCATCAAATTATTTGCTAGAAAGCAGTTAGAAGATGACAGAGCCCTAGCAGATTACAATATCCAAAGAATTAAGAGGACATGCCAGAAAATGCAAAACCACCACCAAGCATAAATGACAGCTCACTGAGTATATATTAGCAAACCAAGACTCATCCAACATAATGATTCACAGCCATAAACAAGATTATAATTCAACATATAAGAATATAAGCTACATTTTTGCACACGCAATAAGTCTTAGGGGCTGTTTGTTTACCTCTTATAGTTCCATTGAGAGGCAACCTCTGGATCACTAAGAGGTAAATCTTGTTTGGCAAAAAAAGGTTTGCCTCTTACTAACACACAATGTACCGTGTTACTATACAGAAATGTTGTCCAATGATGACAGAAAATACCTTTTTCGATTGATGAGGCTGAGCAAAAAATATAAACCTCAAAAGATTGGGGATAGCATGAGGCCTACCAAGAACGGCCTCACACACATTAGGATCAGCAATCAAATAGGCCAATGCCCTAGCCGACTCCGCTTGAGTCCCATAGTTTCCTCCTCCAGTGAGCGCCACCGACTCCAATAACCAATCCAACACCACACCACCACCAGCGCCTACAATCGCAGCCCTCCGGCTCTCATTCGCCGCCACAATATCCGCCAACAACGCCGCAACCCTAACCTCAAACCCTGACCAAACTTCATGGTTCGCCGAAGACAAAACAGAACGAAGAGACTTCCATAGAACCGATGCCGCAACGCCGGTATGCTTCATCGTATTCACAACTCTCTTCAACGACTCCTTCGACCGGTCAATCGCGTGCTCGAAATCATCAAACAAACGTTTGTTCTTCGGCTGTTCGTCGTTAATTTCGCTATCATCAAACAAAATGACGTAAGAGGCAACAATAACTGCCGCAGCGGATATTACTGTTGCGGATAAGGCAAAAGGAGAAGTGCGAGGTAGAGGAGAGAGAGAATTAGGGCGGAGGCGGTGGAGAACCGGAAGTGGCGGTGGCGGAAGGGCATCTTGTGAACCGTTACCGGTTGAATGTTTTGAATTGAGATCTGAAGGATTAGAAGAGAAGAAGCGGCGGAGATTAGAGCTAGATAGATGCAGGCGACGGCGGTTGACGGTGGTTCTAGTAGGAAATATACGACGGAGCATTATAGTAGAAAATTCAAGAGAAAATAAGGAGAGAATCTGCGCGAAATCGGGAAAGGGACGG
>JAWVWS010000739.1:0-25000 GCA_033807775.1 Saussurea involucrata | reverse complement strand
GAGGAGCTTCTGTTTTGGTTTCCATTTGGAGTCTGTGATCCTCCACTTCTGCATTCTCTGGCAAAGTGTCCCATCTTGTGACACTTATAGCATTCAACCTTTGACTTGTCAAAGCCTGCACCATCTTCTCTTCTTTGGGAAAAGTTGTTTCTCCCAGTCCTTTTGATGAATTTCTTCACCCTCATTGATAGCATAGCCATCTGCCACTTGATGTCCATCTCTTCCAGATCATCAGCATTGATCTGCTCTAAATCATCATTGATTAGAGAAGAGTGGACATGACTAGAAAAGAATGCTTCTAGTACAGAATCTGTGGTCTTCTCATGATTGGTTCCACTAGCAGAATTAACAGAACCTGCAGTATTAACAGAATCAGGATTAGCAGCAGTATCAGAGGATGAAGATAATAAAGCAGCATTATAAACAAATCCTGATGGCCTTTTCTTGGCTTCAACTTCAGCCTCAAATACTCTGAGATCATTGTAGAGGTCATCTAGCTCTTTGTCCTCCAATTGGTCATTCTGTCTGAATGAGACAGTGTACATGGTCCATTCTTCTCCCAATGATCTAAGGAACTTTCTGTTGACATCATCAGCATCCATGTGTACACCCACAGTTGCTAATTCTCCAATTAACTTGTTAAATCTGTCAAAAGTTTGAGTCATAGACTCATTCTTTGCAGACATAAAGTTTTCATATTGTTGCCTGAGAATAGCCTTTTGATTTCTCTTTGTGCTCTTTGTTCCAGTAAATCTTTTCTCCAGAGCATTCCACAGCATCTGTGCATCTGTGCAGTGTTGGAATTGATGTTGGTACTCATTAGGAATAGCCAAAAGCAGAGTGCTTAAGGCCTTCATCTCTGTTTGTCTTACTTTCTTTTCAGCATCTGTCTTGGGAGGAGGTCTCTTTCCATCTGCTCCAATCTTTCCTTCATTACATGGGCCATTTTCTATAATGTCCCATATTGCATAATCAGTAAGAAGAATGTACTGCTTGATTCTTAGTTTCCACATGTCAAATTCATTGGGTTTGAGCATGGGAACCTTTGAAACAAGAGTACTGTGAGAATCCATTGAGTTGTCCATAATTTCTAAGATACCAACGCTCTGATACCACTTGTCAGGATCGATTCTTAACAAGAATTAAACTTCTTAGAAACAGAATTTAGAGAATCTTGCGGAATAGAACTCTAAATCAATAAAGAACAATCAATAGAAATTCAATAAACTGTATATAGATCAAACCGTTATTACTCACAAGTTTTACACCAAACCTCAATCTTGTTGAACAGGCTCAACAAGACGATTTCTACTTCTCTAGAAATAGGATCTAAGACCTTGAGGTTAATTCACTCTTGAATTTCGAATTCTGTATGCTAACTATCTTCTATTTTTCTCATGATTTTTTAATAGCTATCTATCAATACTATTTATACAAAAGTAATTACAAGATAACCATAAAAAGTAACTTGATCTTCTGAATCTTCGTTAAGCATATCTTGATCAATTCCTTCTTTGTCTCCAAAAGTATCGCATACCAACTTTATCAACTCAGCAGTATTAATGATGATTTGACTCAGCAGCATTAACAACCTTCAGCAGTATTAATCTTCACAGTCTTCAAGCAGTAGTAACTCAGCTCAGCAGTACTAACCATGTCTAGCAGTAGTAACTTGGACTAGCAGCACTAACTTCAACTAGCAGCAGTAACTTTGCCCAGCAGTAGTAACGAAGAACTGGCAGTAGTAATGAAGACTTAGCAGTACTAACCATCCTTAGCATATCTTCAGTTCCCAACAGATATTATCGATAAATTTGTCTGTTTAGATAAAAATGTGGTGTTGTTAATTAATCACAAATGTTTATGAATGCTAATTAGGCTTTCAGAAAGGAAGTGGTATTTGTAATCGACATAAGTGGCAGCATGCGAGACGGCCCTTTAGAGAAAACAAAATATCAAGTCATAGGATCTCTTTGGAAGCTTAATCAAGGAGATTCATTTAACATTTTAGCTTCGAATGGAGACGTTAGATTGTTCTCGAGTTCGCTGATGTTGGCAACAGAGGAAACCATCACGAATGCAACTGAATGGATGAACACAAATCTTGTTGCTGATGGAGGTACCGACTTGATGCTTCCCCTAGAACAGGTATTCCTCAAATGCCCTATTCGATCTCTTGGCCTGTTTGGTTTTGAGGAAAGTCCAGACATGAAATCCCACAAACATGTATCCCATGGGGTAGTTGGAGTTTTGCGGGATTTCATAAGATTTGTTTGTAAAAATGTTTTAAAATATGTCAAAAACATTTGTTTTGTAATAATCAATTGATACAAGGTAATTTATAAAACATCTATGTAATGGAATGGAATTTAACTTCATTCCAAATCCACCAAATCCCTCGAACCAAACTGCCCTATTATACTTATGAAACTGAGAGATTGATGATCACCATATATATGCAGGCAATTGAAATGGTTGGTAAAACTGGTGATTCCATTCCTCTTATTTTTCTCATCACCGATGGAGCTGTTGAAGATGAAAGAGATATTTGTAATATGATGAAAGGTCACATTGTCGATGGAGAATTAAACTCTCCTCGAATTTTCACATTTGGCATAGGTTTGAGTCTCATTTCTATGCTTAATGTTGTTCTGCAATATTACATCATTGACTTGGGATCATGTGAGACCAGTCTGTTTTCACTAGACCCATGAGACCACAAAAAAACACTGAAGCAAAACACTTTGAAGGTACAAAAAAACACAACTTTCGTAGCAAAACACTATGAAGGTTCAGTGTATTTTTTGTGCCTTACGGTCTTAAGGGTTATTAGTAGGGGATATAATGATTTCGTTATATGCAGGTTCATACTGCAAT
This sequence comes from Saussurea involucrata, assembly GCA_033807775.1. Lineage (NCBI taxonomy): Eukaryota > Viridiplantae > Streptophyta > Magnoliopsida > Asterales > Asteraceae > Saussurea > Saussurea involucrata. The sequence goes on along the minus strand of JAWVWS010000739.1, from coordinate 22,123 downwards.
CATTATTTCTTGCAAATGCTTGCAAATATTGGAAGAGGATGTTATGATTCTGCATACGATGTAGGTCAGTTTCGTTATATGTGATTGCGAACAATTGCTAGTTTTTTTTGGAAGGGTGTCCCGGGACCCGGGCTATGCCCAGTCTAATCCCGGCAAATTGTGACTGCAAGAAATCAGCCCCGATAAACTTAGTGGCCACAACTGTTGTGTACGCCTGGGAGTGAAAACAATTGCTAGTTTCTTAGCCACTTTGATTCTGTTTACTGATTCCACAGTCTTCTTTTATGAGTTATGCATCATGAATGCTTTTGATCACCAGATTCAATCAGCTTTCGTATGCAACGACTACTTGACAAAGCTACGACACCTTTGCTTTCAAATGTAACCCTTGATGCTCTAGAAAATCTCGAGTCACACGAGGTATACTGTTTAGGGGTATTTTGGTCAATTATCATTATTTTATTACATTTAACCAAACAAATAGATTCCAATGCTTTTGACAGATTACATTCTAATTCCACCCAAACGAATTGTCAAACCTCGTTGAATTCTATTCCAATTTCTTCATATTTCAACTCCTCTTGACATATTCAAATTCCGACAAATTCCATTTGTATTTCTTGCAGCTATTCCCAGTTTGTCTTCCAGACTTGTGGTATGGAAGTCCGTTAATCGTATCGGGCAGATTTGAAGGGAACTTTCCTGACATTGTTAAGGTTAGAGGTTTCTTGGGGAATCTAAGCACTTGTGTGATTGATGTCAAAGTGAGGAAGGCAAAGGAGATGCCTTTAGATATGGTAAACATTCTGACTTGTGCATCTTAGGGGCCGCCTACCAAATGCTTATCTGGTAAGCATTTGAGAGACGACCTCTTAGTTCTCGTTATCTGTTTAGGATAATTAAGGGTAAATAAATCATGGCTAACTTCTTTGAAATAATCTTCTAATTACCGTTTTAACCAAACAAACGTAATATATCCCACACAGAAGTAGGGTCAGGTGATTACTGTTTTATCCTTTCCAGGTATGTGCAAGGAGGGAGATTGGTACACTCACAGCACATGCATGGTTAGACCAAGATACAAAACTAGAGGAGAAGGTTTACTTTCTTTGTTCTTGATGTTTATATGGCTTTACAATGATTCTTACACAATTCCCTTCTACATTCTCAGTCAACCCTTTTAAAACAAAGAATTAAATCCTACAATTCCTGTTTTGTGTAACGTATTTTCAAAACCTTCATTTTGATACCTCAAATGTGACATCTTAAACGGTTAGGTACTTGGTTTATATCTAAAAATTGCATGCAAAAATGCAACGTACCTTTGTCTGATTTCTATTTTATGCAACGTATTTTGATCTAAAAAGTTTTGCCCTAACAAGAAAAGGGGATAAGAACAAGATCAAGGTCAAGACAATTCCTAATGTTTTCTTTAATAATGTACGGTCAAAGATCCAATTTTGTGTTTTCACTCATCTTTGATTCTTGTATTTTTTGCACTTTATTCGTGTTCATCCAATCTTTGGTACTTTTACATACGTATGAATTTATGTTTATGAAAATTGTATATTAAATTATTCAAATATTTACTTGATTTGTGTCGATTATAACCATACATAAAACCATCAAACAATTTTTTTAGGGGCCACTTATCCATTCCTGTCATGTGAAGTTGTAATCGTACCAAACACCATTCTGTGTGTGTAACAAATGCTACCTTATTGTTGTTGTAGGTTGCAAAAATGAGCTTACAAAGAGGGGTTCCTTCCGAATATACTCGCATGATTCTAGTCCAGAATGAAAATATAAAGCCATCCCTTATTAATTCAGCTCTACAAGAAGAGGTATGCCTTTACATATACACATTGTGAAATGGTCTAAAGTTAGCTGATATGTGACTATAACAGTTTTTAGGCAAGTATACTCCAAGTAATCAAAGAGAAGGCAGAAGTTTTTTTTCTTCTTCTGAAAAGTGTATTTTATTGTTGTAAATTGGATTGCAGAAGTATAGCAAGTCAAAGAATCAAAAGATAAGTTACGCTATGAATCTAAATCTTGGATTTGGTAACTTGATCGCGACTGCTGAGAATCTACCGCCAGGAATCGAGGAATTGAAGTTGAGCCAACCAGCCGGGAAAGTGATGCAGGCAGCTTCATGTTGCTGGACCATCTTTCGTGATAGATTCTGTTGCAAGTGCTTCATTCGGACATGTGATCAAGTAAACGACCAATGTGCTATTGCTTTAGCGCAACTATGCACTGCTCTTGCTTGCTTTCAATGTCTAAGTTGTTGTTGTGACACTTGCGGCTCGTGCACTGAAATGTGCTCGTGGTTGTAGAACCAACACACGAATAAAAAGTGTGTACGTATATATAATATAATTACTAATTTGTTCGACACTCACGATTGGCCGTCTATTACAACTGACTTGGTAGATATCTCATTCTACCACACCTTTATTAACGCTAGTGGTTATTTATGCCCTGGTTGTAGCATTATGGAGGGATTCAATAAATAAGTGTGTACGTATATATATAATTCGTAACCTATAATCATCTATAGGCATGGAAATGGGACAAGGATCCCAATCCCCATCCCCCAATTCCCAAATCTTTGTCCCCGTTCTTGCTAGGGAATATGATCACATCTCCATCTCTGTATTCAATGGGGAATAGGGATCTCCCACGGGAATCATGGATCTTTTATCCTCGCTCATGTGAGATAATTTTAAATCAAATGTGTTAAACACCGTCCTCAATCCAAAACGATGAAGGTTTAAATCTCGCATATTTTCAAAACTTTGCTTTTAGGGAGTATTAAATATTCGTTTATGAATAAATTCACAACATCATATGCAATTGTGACTCTCCATGGTTTTTATCCATAAAAAGTAAGATAACTAAAAAAATGGGTATAAAAAGAAAGACCAGAATCTAAAAGATACTAAATATAAGTTTTATAAATACTATTTAATAATAAATATTTAACATAGAGGGATGGAATGGATCACGTTATTCGGCTGCGGTTTTAACCTTCAAGGATTCATGTCCCCATTCGTGATCACCGGTACGGGTGAGCAAAACCGGATACCTGGCCAAATTTCATGGAATCAGAACCAGAACCGGAACCGGCGGTTCGTAGAATGAACCGAAACCGCTTCTCTATATTTTGGAACCGATCCCGGAACCACTGGTTCCGGTTCCAGGTACCTGATGTCAATTTGTTTTTTTTTAATTTTGACATTTATATAATAAAAATGTAATTTTAAGTCTATTGCAAATCGATAATAAACATATTAGAATTTCTTACTTAAGTTTTCGTTGTACGTAAAAGATATTTGAATTGGTAAACCTATTAATTCAGTTTTAGTTTCATTAAATATTTACATCTCATAAATTTATAAATATTTTTTATTAAAACTAGCGGGTATCCGTCGGTTCCGGGTACCCAGCAGATAACGATTCCAAAAAAATGAGAACCAACACCGGAACCCGTCTTAATCGGTTCCGTATTTTAGGAACCGGAATTGGAACCAATCACATCGGTTCCGGTTCCGGTTTCGAAACCGGCAGTTCCGAAATAGTTGCGGGTCCAAAGATGGGTACCCGGTTCCGATGCTCACCCCTAAATTCACTTAGAGCTTCCACAACAATGAAATTTCATCCCAATTGCAAATGGGCCACATCAGCTTTGCAATTATCTTGAAATTATCCCCAACAACAATGAAATTTCACCCAATTGCAAATGTGACACCTCATCATAAAAAACTATATTTTAATCAAAATACAACAAAACTACAATTAAATACTCTTTGCTATAATTTAATATGAAATATTTTATTAATTAAATAACTATAATAAAATAAAATAAAATAAAATATTTAATTTATAAAACATTAAATTAAAATACAAAGTAAAAATATTACATTAATCGTCATTTTCTTCTTCTCTAAATCTTTGTCAAATATTTTCAATCAAATCTGATTGTAAACAATGATTCGTTGACCGATTACGTACTTGTATGTGATTTTGGAGATAGTTTTCGTACTCGGAAAGTATGGTACGAGAGATTTGAGGCGTAGTTATAGTAAAATTAACATCATCGTTTATATCATCAAATTGACGAATATAAATTTGACGTTCATCAAATTGACGAATATAAAAATCGGAAAATGATCATGAAGTTGATGAAAAATGGATCCCACAACAATGAGCGAACCACAACGGAGATTGTACGAACATCAACTTGAAGAACTTCTAAAAGAACATTGATGTATTTTTATGTGTTAAGTTTGTATTTTTTTAATATGTAATTTATTTTATTGTACTTTAATATAAATTATATTTTGCATTTTTTAATATTTGTCTTTCAAAAAAAAAAATTTATTAACAATTATTCATACATTTTTTCATAAACATTCTCTACAAAACATCACAAAACATGATTTGACATAAAACAATTTCTAATTTAGAAATTATTCCCTACAATTTCATATACTATTTACTGCCACATCAACAAAAAGTACTGATTTGACATTTGCAAATTACTAAAACCAATTTCTAATTTTGCAATCATACTCACAACCACTACAATTTCTAATTTAACAATCATACATGTCACTTTTGCAATTCAAATGAAATTGTAATCAAATCGTTGTTGTGGATGCTCTTATTCACCGGCTCCAATCCAATAGGCCAAATGGCCAATAGGGGCGGGTACACCGGATTCCCCTATGGACCGGGTCTGATTCCATACACCGGTTTCGGACATGAGTTTGGGGACCCGATGGGTATCCCCGTCAAACCGGTTCCCTGTCGGGTCGTCTTTGACTTTTCAAGTTTCATCAACAGCGTGTTTTCCGGTTCTATCACGCATTCCCGCCTATTCTTTCCCCAAACCGCTGCTCCTTCACGATTATGTTTGCACTTCGCAATCGCGACTCACCGCCGCTGATTATCGATTCAGAGGTTTCATTCAATAACTTTTAGTTTCATCTTGTTCTCTGAACTTTATTTTGCATTTTTATTCCAAATTCATATACTCGGGTCTCAGTTCATGAATGGTTATGCAAAGGACTTCGAACTTCGAACTTCGATTACATGATGATCTGATAATGGATTTGTTTTCGTTTAGATGCTTGTGAATCTCCGTTGCGGCATCTGCTACAGAGACTTTGTATTAATCACCCTTCTAGCCTCGGTTGCTTCGCTATCGCGCAGGTTATTAATGCTAGGGTTTCTTCTCTCAATATTAGGTGTTTTTGGATTGTTTTAGTTTGAGTTAACTTCTTTCTCCTTTACATGTTTTTAAATTTCTAAAAGTAATGAGTAACGAACTTCAATGGAATTATGAAATTGAATCCTGTATGTACTTGCTATGTTGTGTGAGAGGTCTTTTTGCTGGCAACAGCTTACAGCTCCCTCTCTATCCATTTCCATATTGTTTTCTTTCTTTACCAAATATTTGTGGATTCCTAGACTTAGTCAACTACTCTCTTATACGTGCTTTTCTAGTTAAGTAGATCATCGGCGAATGTGTATTTGGAGAAAGAGACGACATTAGCAATAGTGAAACCAGATGGGGTTTCTGGTAACTATACTAGTTCAATAAAGAAGATTATTCTGGATTCTGGCTTCAGCATCCAAAGAGAATTTACAGTACACCTTGATGAAGATAGCGTGAGAAGGTTTTATGCTGAGCACTCAACGAAGAGTTTCTTTCCAAGCCTTATAAAATACATGACCAGGTAGTTTGTTCTCTTTATAATCATAACCTGTTGATTTTTTTGCTAAAGTAATTCTAATCTAAACTGATTGTTCTTAATCTTGGGTGATCAAAGAGTTCTATATGAATTTATGGAAGTATACTTCATTGCAACATAAGTCTTATTTCTTTATCTCATGTCCTAGTTATTCATACCTTTTATTCGTTAATAATGAGATTGTAGATGAACTCTCTGTGGTACTGCTGTATCATTTAGCATGAGGAATTGACCCAACAGGCTAGGAAGCTGATTAGCATACTCACAACACCAACCTTTCCTATCTTTCTTGGTTATTTATTCAATTGGCATCTGATGTTGCAGGATTAAACCACTTTATAATAAGCAGTTATTCTTCACCTCTGGTGGTTATTTGTTTTCACTCTCTTTACAATGCAACCATAGTTGGCTTTCCAATCATGCCATCATTGCCCTTTGTGTTTGTCCATCTCTTGACATTCTGTGAAGCGCTTGTGCTGTTGCTGATTTTTTCCTAATAAATTATGCATGAATGACTACAATGGAAGGCGTGCCAAGGGCCAACTGCATATATTGGCCATAGAAATTAATTAACTGTCTTTTGATCTTGGCAACTTGTCAGTGGCCCAGTGTTGATAATGATTCTGCAGAAAGTTAATGCTGTTGCTGATTGGCGTGCTCTTATCGGACCAACTGATGCCCGCAAGGCTAAAATGACTCATCCCGACAGGTTTTCTTTGTCTTTCTTGCATCATCTTACATTCTCCAGATTCAAGCCTGTTAACTTTCCGTCAGTAGGCAACTGGTCACCTGTGCTTTTTCTCTTGCTTTTTGTTATTTTCTGACACTTTTATGTTGTCTGTAGCATTAGAGCCATGTGTGGGGAGGATTTAGAACGAAACTGTGTTCATGGTTCGGATTCAGTTGAGTCAGCTGCAAGGGAAATTTCTTTTTTCTTCACAGAGGCAATTCCAGGTCAACTTCTTATCCTTATTATCTATTACATTTCTAATATAGCATATGAACTAGATATGATACTGATGCTTCTTTTCTTGGTAGAGGTTTTGGTGTACAATAGATAGGGGAAACATCCATATCGTCAATATAGAAGTGATAAATCCCAACACTCATACAATAAATTTATTTAGCCCCTTTCTTCGTTCTCAAGGGTAATTGGTGGTGTGACTTCGCACATCGTCAATACACAAATATAATTTTATTGATTAATAGATTTTATATATATAGACGCATAATCATTCACAATCCCAATAAATCGTACAAACTTACAAACCAGTTTTCATGTGTTGTTTCACATATGAACAAACGTGTGAAAACGCAATGTTTATATAGTGTTGTTTCATATGTGAAACGTTCAAGGCTGTTTTGTGTGTGGAAAAGAAAAGTCGTGAACGTTTCACATATGAAACAACAATGTATAAGCACTACATTTTCACACGTTTTACACATTAAAACTGGTTTGTAAGTGCACGGTTTGTAAAAGAAGGGGACTCTCTTTATCTCCCTCCCTCCCTTTCTCTCTCTCTCTCTCTATATATATATACATATATGTGTATACATATATAGGAAGCTTCAGTATATCTAAGAGGTTGACCTTATAGTGTGGAGTGTGGGAGGGGGATCTCACCTTTTTTATATCTGCTATCTGGTTGCATCATTCTGTTCTTTCTTGTGGTTTCATTTTAGTCTGCTCAACTAGTCCGGGATAAAAAGGTCGTTTTATTCAAGTTTACCATTTGAACCAAAGCACTGCACAGTAATGCCACAAGAAGTAGGGTCTGGGGACGGAAAATGTATGCAGACCTTACCTTTAGAGAGGTTGTTATATTGAAGACCATTGACTTGTGATATATTTTTTGCAAGAATTTTTCGAAAATTTTGGATTCTTAAGCCAACTTAAAAGTGTTCCAAAAAGACAAGAAATGAACTTTACAAGAACAAGAGTTAATGCAGAGAAAGTAGAATTGTAAGAGTGCAGTTAGAGCAAGTATGAACAGTAAACAACATGAAAAAGTTTACAAGAGTTAATGCAGAAAGTAGAACTGTAAGAGTGCAGTTTGGCCTGCTAATTGTTGAGAGAGGGTTGTCAGTTCTAAAAATACTGCTAAAATGTTATCTAAAATAAAATGGGTATTGGTCAATATCTTTTCGATGGAGGATCCTATGACCATCCACCTGATAATATGGACTTGCCCCTGCTTGTAGGTTCCAGTTATACACATTCATGTTTTGAATATATGTATATCACACTTTCTACAGATTTAGCTAAAGCAATACTTGCCGTATATCCTGTCACTGGCCGACTATCATTCTCATTTGGGACTTCTGTATTAGGCCCTGTAGGAAGTTGGTTTTGAGCTTTAAACTGGAATAAATGTTGTGTAACCTCCTCTTTATGTTGTTACTTTCCCCCCAACACTTGTGCATTAAAATAAGTGATCGCCAAGAAGTCAGTTTCTTATTTCTGTTTCCCATATTACAAGTGGTCTTAGTAGCCTCTATGGATTTCATCACAAGCATTTACCTGACATGAGGGCACAATGGTCAATTGACCTTCTTTCTCTATGGAAAGGTGAGCACAAAGGCTCCTAGGCTTTGTACATTTTGGGAAGATATGCCAATATGCAACCTTTCCCTGCATTTTGCAAATAGGCTGTTTCTGTGACTCGATATGAGCTTCTAATCACAAATGAATAGCTTCAGTGGTTGCTCTCATCTTCCTCTTGGAAAAGAAATGAAAAGAAGGAACATAAAAAGTGATCCTTGGATCAAAGAAAACGTAACTATTTGGTAAACCACTGCAAAATCTAATGTTTGAATGAAACTAAACTCTGTCAATTCGTTATAGAAATACAACATATCGTTCTTCCTAGAAAAAAGGCCATGAAAAATAAACTTGTTATTGTAGCATAGATGTTCTATTTTCCATCTCTACTATATAGTGTGCCTTATACTGGTTTTGGTAATTGTATAACACCACAGAAGGAACAACTCTGGAGCATGATGAACTCTAAAACGTATACATTTACAGAAAAAAGCATATGCTGTGAAGAACCCTATATCTTTTTAGCCATGGTGCTTTCATGAAAATGGTAATTGGGAACCTGTATCGGATATTGTGCACGTAGACTAGGCTTTGCAGTCTAATTATGGTAGTTTTATTATGAGTTATGAATTATTATTTTGGACCTTTGAAGACTTTCTCAATTTTTGTATTATTCGAGCATAATGCCTAATTTGAGGAACTTACGATGATCTACTTGTTAGCTGAAATTAAGCCACAAAGTAATAACATTGTCTAGCTGGTGCATTAGGTTGAATACGAATGACAATTCCCCGGAGCTCAGTAGTCCTTTGCATATTTTTTGAGGGTTTATGAACCGTGACAGCTTGTAGTAGGATCGCTGTTTTGTAGGTGGTTTACGGTTGAGTAGGATCTCTGTTTCATAGGTGGTTTAGGGCTACGATCGATAGTTTTTTTAAGCTGTTAGTTTATCACACTTGATCTGCTGACAAAGTTTATGTCTCTTCCAAAGTATTGTCGCTAGCTAGCTGGGCCCGTATGGAAACAAGCTCTCTCTATTTTGGGTTGGGATTTTGTGGTTCATGTCTGGCACTTAAAGGGATGGTGGAGGTTGCCATCAATATCATTAGTAAATTAATTATTTTTGACATGGCTTTATTTCCTAATATGTTAAATGACTAGTAAAACCTTGGTGGGAGTGATTGCTAGACTCCATTTTCTTTTAACATGCATCTCGAGAGGAAAGTACAAATTGATGACGTAGAGCATGACGTTTTATGCATGCAAGTAAATCACGTCTACATGCATTTCTAAATCTAATTACTAATTAATTACCGTCGCTAGTTTTGATCCATTAAAATGCATAGGGAAAACCCCTAAAGATAATTAATTAAAGTAATATTGTATTGTATTGTTTGTGTTTATCGATCTATATATTCTCCAAGAACCGTAATGAAGGGAGGATGTGGAAGAAGGAATAACGCTTGTTTAATCATAAATTAACTTGTATAAGCGTATGCTTAGTTAGAGGTAATCTCTAGAAAGAACCTGCTGGACGTTTCACTTATTCCCAGTTCTGCTCCTTACGTGTCGTCTAATTATCCATTCCATGCACTAATATTCTAATGCCCAATTATATTTATATATGCCTCTTCACAAGGCCTTGGAGGTGAGAGATTAGATCATCACACACCTTATATATATATATATATATATTACCATTTTGGTAAATATTTAGATAATCTTTTAATCATAGGAGCAAGCCTACTGATCAATTTCATAGATTAACTTAACTAGGATAAAAAACTACAGGGATCATTAAGTCATATAATATGAATACAAAGTTACTATAATTAAAAGTTATATTGAAGTGGAACTTTTAGCTTTACTTGGACCTCCTCCAATGATGAAAGTTGATAATCTATTTGATGCTTTCTATTTTATGGTGATATCTCCAAAGTTGAAAGTAGGGAGTCATAATTTCCTTTTTTTTAACAACAAATCAGGCTTTCGTATATAAATTATGTTATATTTTTTAATAAGTTCTTGGACATTTCAAAACATGTTAAATAAAACATTCGACTTTTGGAAATTTGCTAAATACCTTTTTATTACTTAAAAACATAACATGCAACCTACATAGCATGTAAAACTACAAATTAAAAAAAAATAAAAACAAAAAATATGTCACCTACTTTATCTATCGACAAATTAAAATGGGGAAATTAAATAAAATAGCCAGTCTCATCAACCAAGTTCATTTTTAGCCATTTTTCAAAATCTTTTCATATAATAGCCATAATTTTTGCATAATATTTTTTTCTGCGAAAGTTCATTTTGATCGCATGGACGAGAAGATAATAGTGGTGTAATTTGTAAAAAAAGAAACATATTTATTGATATATTTTAGTTAATATACGATTATGTGTATTAATATAATAAAATTGAAAAATGAAAAAGTAATGGATATAAAATAAATCAAATAGTTAATTATAAAAGGATGCAAAATGTATTTTTTTGTGTAAGGAAGCTTTTTAATTTGTTTATTTTTCGACCAAAAACAAAACATAAACTTTGGCTATTTTAACTTTTAAGAAGAGTCTTTGAAAAGTGGTTAAAAAATGAATTTGGTGATAAAATTGTCTATTTTAGGTAATTTCCTCATTTTTAATTTGTAGGAGGATAAATTTGGTGGCTTTTTTATTATTTTTTAATTTGTAGTTTATTTGCTATATAGGTTGCATGTTACATTTTCAAGTAATAAGGATGTATTTAATAAGTTTTCAAAAGTCTGAGGATTTATTTAAAAAGTTTTGAAATGTTCAGTCACTTGCCTGTTCCAAAAAATTGAATAAGGATCACTTCAAACCCTAAAGTCCATTAGTTTTTTTGGACTTTTCTCTGTATTAATTTTCCAATCTTGTCTCATATTTGTGATTTTTGTTCCATCTATTTTGGTCGGTGATGCCTTGTTTAAGTCTAATTTTTACACCCACCTTTAGGTAATAAAATATAGATATTTCGTCATGTGGAACAAGTTTTTGTTCTTTCCCGCATACCAAACACACTCTTAAGTCTTAACGATGTTACCCACTGAGCATTCCCTTGAGTTTTGCTTAATCTTGCTATTATTTCACTAGTTTTAAGTTCAGGCGATTATTAAACAACAATTTAGAAGAATTATCATTTCAGCTACTTCATCATATTTGTTGTGTTTATATTTATTGTATGATATGATTATTTTTCTACAAAAATTGCAACAAATTCATTTTAAAATATTTTAATCACTTTTAAAGGCTAAAATTAACACTTAGTGTGTATATATATATATATATATATATATATACTAATACATGATATGTACTTCTCGTGCCCATATAATTCTCGAAAACAAACAAAATCTCTCGTCATAGGTTCGTTTCCATTCCCTACTTAATGTTAACTAGAGTAAATTACGAATTTCGTCCCTGTGATTTTATGGGATTTATAGATTAGACCCCTAATTTTTTTTTCTTATGGATTGGATACATGATGTTTGTTTTTTGTCACAGATCAGGTCCCTTGTTCTAAAGAACCAAAACGGTTTTGAGTTTTGGTGATTATGGTTTAAATTTGTGTTGATTTGATATATGTTCTATGGGGAGGGGATGTGTGTGTTTGCGGGTTTTGGTATGTGATGACTAAAGATAGGGGTAGTGGTCGCAGAAGGGAAAGAGGAGTGGGGAGTTGCGAATTTTCTTCAAAATGGAGAAGCTGTTGGAGATGCTCTAAGTAGTTGGGAATTTATTTTTTTATTAATGGTTAAAAAGCCTAATATACTTTTGACTTAACGGAGTTAGGACAAGGGACCTGATTCACAACGAAAATCAAACCACAGTCCACACGCACCAAATTGATGAGAAAAAAATGGGGGACCCAATTAATAATTTTCATATAACCATAGGGGCGGTCTTTGTAATTACTCTATTAATTATGTTATTTTATTTAGTAGTAGTTTCAAATAAGATTACCAAACATCGTGAGAAGGATAAGAAATATGCCTATGTGCATTGCTGAAAAAATCCATATAATATGCCTATGTGCATTGCTGAAAAAATCCATATAATATGCCTATGTGCATTGCTGAAAAAATCCATATGAAGATGCATATGTGAACCCATACGAATAATTTATGTAATGTCGGCTCATATATGCATCTTCAAATATAAAAAAAATCCTAGATTTTTCCGACTTTTTCAATGATTTAAATATTCAATTCTTACATTCTCACAATATATGATCCTTTTATTTGAACTGACCCTAGTAATGCCAATTTATCCTTCATAACTAATTGCAAATCTATTTTAGAGACACCTGTTTATACACTTATTTAGAATAATATAAAAGTTTCCGGTATGTATTTTTATAGATGGGCCACCATTGACTAGTTTTGTAACTAAATAGTTCTTTTCTTCTATAAATATTAAAAATAAAAATGGGTCGTATGTTTCGTCCACTGGATGGAGCTTCTGGTTCCTGGGAAAACAAAAATCCTGGGACTTTGTGTGGTTCATCAAGATTCATAAATTGACCAATGTAAATCAAGAAATCATAGCACATAAACCCATATCTATTTGGAGCATCAAGATGGATCCAACGGAGTAAAATATGACCCGTGTACACCTACCTTTAAATCCTTTCACTCGACATTGTTCGGCATTTATAATTACAAGGAAACATGAAGGGATTATTATAATCACAGCATGTCCTTCCTTGTACATGAATTCAAATCCCCTTTTTCTTATTTAAAGAAAAAAAGGTGGTATATAAAATGGAATGGTTGGATGTCGACAAGAATTGAGTTCGTTTGGGAACTTGAAGCCTGTGAGTCGATTTTCCCCCAAAATCTTTATTTTATTATTACTTACAAAAGCTAAACGCTCATTGGCTTCTAGGATCTGCTTCCATTTAAGTATTTCAAGACTTCTTTAGTGCCACTTTGGAATTGGCCCCCACCCATCACCACCACCTGCTGCCCTTCTCTCTTCATAACCACCACCACCACCACCACCACCTGCTGCCCTTTTCGTGTTATAACCACCAGCATCATGAAGGTGAGATATGACATTTTCGTGGGTTATCGTTTGTAGTTGGTGTTCTGTATTTTCCAGACTGAAATTCTGTTTTGTGGTCTTATTGCAGCTTTTCAATTGGATGCAAAGTAAATTCAATGGTGGACAAGGATCTAAGAACTCGAATGCCACCTCTGCTGCTCGTAAGTAACCTTTCTGTTTTTGCCTGATTTTTCTTGTGTCTGCACTGTTGGTTAAATCAAGTTATGATCTTTTTATTGGTTTATTTGAAGTCTAGTTATTGGAAGAAAGAAAAACATATTTTGGGCACAAATTCTTGAATCTAGTATACTGCACATGCTTTTAACGTAAGAAATTGCATGCATATGCTGATTGCTGTGGTTGGTCCCTGTTATAAGACGGAAATAAATGATAATTGAAAATTTTAATAAAAGAGTTATGTTTTGAATTTGATTGGTGATTTGAGCTTTCAAGAATACAGAAACTGAAATCAATCCAATGAAACGGAGGATTATAGATCCTGAAAATCCATAAAAGAGTCAGAAAAATGGAACCTTTATATGTTCTCATTCAATTTGAAATCAGAATCATGTTTTTAGTTATGTGTTGTGTAGATCACACCAACCAAGAACCCCGGAAAGAAGAATTTAGCGATTGGCCTCATGGGTTGCTGACGATAGGAACTTTTGGCAACAACGATCTACCAAGTGAAAATGAAGAAATTCAAGAAACCCGAGGGGAAGAAACATCATCTCCAGATCTTTCTGAATTCACACCCGAGGAGATTGGAAAACTGCAGAAAGAGTTAACAAAGCTCCTGTCCAAGAAACCGGCTGCTAACAAACAAGAGAACGCTGCTGATCTCCCATTGGATAGATTCCTAAATTGCCCATCGAGCTTAGAGGTTGATCGTAGACTTTCAATCACAATTAATAGCGATAACAATGATAAAGAGGAAGATATTGATCGCACGATTAGAGTTATTCTTGGTAGGTGCAAGGATATTTGCATGGATAACAGTAAGAAAACAATCGGGAAGAAATCAATTTCTTTCCTTTTCAAGAAGATTTTCGTATGCAGCAGCGGATTTCCATCAATTCCTAGTGTGCGTGATTCGCTTCCAGAATCAAGAATGGAGAAGGTAATCTTGTTTTCTTTTTTGGTTTATTTTGTTTTTCTTGTTTTTTATTTTTGTTCTGATTATCTTCTGATAACTTCAGCTCTTGAGGGCTATGCTTAAGAACAAGATCAAGCCTTCAAACTCTTCTCAAGCATCAACAAAGAGGAAGTTGATTGACGCGAGACGACTACCCAAGAAAGGGGAAGTTACAGAGGAGGAAAATGAAAAGGATGTGTCGAAATGGGTCAAAACTGATTCCGAATGTAAGTGTTTTTATGTTCAGAAAGTAGACTCGTTAAACTTGGGACACTTTCTATTCAATATAAAAGTTGGAAGTTGGAACCCCTTCTCTAATGGGGTTCCACATATTCTCACATGGTATTAGAGTCAAGGTCTACTACTCTAGGGACTTGACGCTTAATATGTACTCATCTAGCCTCCTCTCAAAACTCTGGGACAGTCAATGCCCGTCTAGGCTCCATTGGAGGGGGCGTGTTAGAGTCCCACATAGCTAGACTTGGACCATTTTCTTTTCAATATATGTTGGAACCTCGCTTCTCTCCTCAAAGGCTCTTTTGGGAAGATAATTTAATGGGGTTCCACATATTTTCACACTAGTGGTCCACTTGGTTCAATTTCCGAACATACGGAAAAAGGTATTAATTAATGATTTTGGTTTAAAATTTGCAGATATTGTTCTAGAGATATGAATGTTACTAGACCCTGTAAAGATGATGATGATGACAAGGGTTGTATCTTTTTGTTGCTGATGTTTGAGTTTTTAAGGTAAAAAACTTGCCTTGTTTTTTTTTCCTCTCAACAGCATTGACAAGAAGGATGGATGACCAAAAGTTGAGAGTTTTTAAAGCAAAAGCATCAATCATATTGAACCCTCCCTCCTTGTAATCTTGTATCTTTCTTTGTTGTTTTTTCATGATTGTATCCATTTTGATGGGTGCAAATGCATGTTTTTATGTTGTATTATTTATGATGTATGTATACTCTTCTAATCACAAAAAACTTAATTACCCATCAATGTCTTGTTTTGTTTTATGATGTTGGATAATTGTTATATGAATAAAAGTATGCATTACATCTAGACTTTATATTTTTGTTTGGTAATGAAACTTTACTTTTGCGATATCCACCTCGCCCAACTTTTCGATCCATATGTTAGAAAAGAAAATAAAAATATGTTGTCTATGCCTCTCCGGATCCCACCAATCACTTGAATATACGTTCTTACTTTATTTAATTCATTTTCTTATTTTCTCTTCTCAATAAAAAAAATTTATTTTACTTGGCTTTTTTAACTTTTAAAATGATTGATAGCATTTGTAGTTACACAATTTGTGAGAACACTTTGTTAAGTTTTTTCTATTAAATAATATACAATTATATAATAAAAAAAGGAAACAAGATTGACATACAATTATTATTTAAATTGGGTATAGAGTATAGAGTTTCAACAAGATCCAAAAATGCATAAAATAGGGTCAATTTTAGCATACGCAAGGTCTTGAAGGACCAAATAATAAAATTCTTGTTCCAAGAGGGTTGATTAAAGCATGAAGCGTCAAGGGGTCATTTTTACCTTATTACAGCACCTTCCCTTCCAGATTTGGGGATGGTTAATTAATTAGGGTTTATAGGTAGATCTGGACGGGAAAAAGGAAAAGAAACAACTACCACTCTTTCTTACTGTTTTTGATATCGAGAGCGTGTGTGTTGGATTCGATATTTCAGGATAGTTTTAGGTTTTTTTTTGTATCGATTTCGCAGATCGTAGATTTTACTAGTTTTATAAGGTTTTTGTTGTCATTAGAAATCAGAAAATTGTAGCAGGAGATAAGAGTGTTAGGGAGAGGAATTAAGGGTGAGTTGGTGCTGCCAATGCGATTTGTTTCATTTTCAAAGAAATTTTCGGTGATTTTTCAGATACCGAAAAGCTTGAGTGCAATGTCTTGGGCTGGTCCTGAAGATATACATCTATCTACATCTCTTGCAAGTTATCTTGATAGTAAGTTGTGATTTCCATTTCTTCTTAACTTAAAACGTCTTGATTTTCATTGGGTTGTTTATGTATCAATTTGTTTCTGGAACGGGTAAAGTGGTCTTTTTGAGTTGTTGGTTTTTAGGTGGTGTATGTGTTGTAAGTCAAATCTAAAGCTGGCTTTTATCTTCTGTCAAATCAAGATTTCATCCTTCCAATAAATATATCGCTGCGTCAGTGAACTGTGTAGATATTGTATGTTCTAAGAAAGGTGTTAATTTATTGGCGTACAGTTCCAAAAAAGTGTACCTGTGTACTAGTGAGATTAACTGATTGCCTATTTGCCTTTTGAGATTCTCTGTTTAATAGACTGGAGATCGGCGGATTTGGGTGAAAATGACTTTATGTTTTCTTAATATGTTTTGGGTATTTCTGGAATGTAATACAGAAATAGATTTTGGTAACTTTAGGCACTTTGGTTGCATGGATTACTCTGTTTTGATATAAATTTTGTTTGCCATGTAAAGAGTTGCCTATCTTATTGGTAGAGAATGAAGGAAAGGGTACTTGCTCACTCCAAATTTATACAACAATACCCATAATTGAGCAACCACCGGTATGATGCTTTATATAAACAGACAAACTGTATCAGATGGTGATTTTTTCATAAGGATATCTGTGAATATATCACCATTTTGGACTTCGACTTAACTTAAAGTGGATTGAAGCTTTCTGTGTATATGTATTGTGAAATCGTTGGACATATATCATGTGTATATATAAATGGATTAAATTATTGTGAAACTTGGTCTTCAACCGATAATGTTCACATCTTACCTCAGGGGCAAGTTGGTATTATTCTTATTTCATTAAATGTTGACAATTCTGTTCCAGACAACCCCATATTGCACATTGACTTATTGCATTTTAGAGTAACCAATACATATTGTAAGAACCATATTAATAGCCATTAAAGGAAACAAGTTTACATAGAACATTTATGTTATTTAATGCCATTAAATATGAAATGGCGGTGGAATCAATGAATGAACTCCCAAGTCTGTAGATTTTATGTTTGGAGGCTCCACATGGTATATATATAACCCGTTTACTGCTTATCTACACTTCCCTCTATTTATTCACAAAAACTAAAAGAAAGAAGGCAATGGCTAGGCATAGGCTGTGATTGATGACAAGAGCCAGCGGTAGTGAATGAGTGACATGTTAGATAGATGTAATACATGTTTCTTTCGAGACATATGGAAAAGGACATAGTTGCAATGTTGCCTACAGAGGGAGTGGTCCAGAATGAGTTGAAGCTTTTGTAATATTAATCCATTAATAATAACTTGGAGTTTAGAGTAGTATAGTCTACTTAAGCATTTTATAATTTAGGTCGGATATATTTCTCCATATGTTCGTTATATTTGGTTATCTTGTTCCATGTGTCTAAACTGGGTTTGGGTTATCGATTTAAAGAGTCTTAATGCTTTATTATTAAAGAATATATAGAGATTGAATATGGAATTTTAGTAAGAGATTCAGATTTTTCATCAATTATCCATTTTGATTGTGCATAATCTTGGGAGTACCCCCAAAGAGATTCTAGCCCTCTGCTGAATACCTACTTAATCTTTTTCTGAGGAAAAAGGTGGAAATTACCATGGTTTAGTTAAAACTCACATGAATACCTACTTAATCTTTGCTCTCCTTGCTTGTAGTTTGCTTTCCATTTTATGTATTCAACTTAAACATATCCATTTATTCCACAGAGAAACTTCTCGTATTGCTAAGAGATGGTAGGAAGCTGTTGGGCATACTTCGCTCTTTTGATCAATTTGGTACTGAAATTTGTCGTATTTGTTGAACTTATTCATATCAATAAAATATTTTTGGTGATCATATTATTGAGAAACAGAGTGTGGTCTCATGCAGCCAACGCTGTCCTTGAAGGGGCTTGTGAACGAGTGATTGTTGGTGATCTTTATTGTGATATCTCATTAGGTCTCTATGTAATCCGTGGCGAGAATGTTGTTTTGATTGGCGAGCTGGTATTGTGTCCTTTTTCTGCCTTCTATTTCAAAAAAGTTGTTACATTGATAAAGTTCTTTTAATGTTTGTTTTCTCTTTCATAAAAAATGTTATGTCGATTAAGTTTTTTTTACTTATTTTGATATGTTCATGTGAAATGCGTAGGATCTAGAGAAGGAGGAACTTCCTCCTCATATGACTCGTGTTTCTGAAACTGAGATAAAAAGGGTAAGTGCTAACCCTGTTGTTGTTTTTTCTTTCTCCTTTTTCTAGAGTAACGATTAAGGTTACCAAAAGGCCGTTGGTAGCAGGTGTTTGTGAGGTGGTTTTAAAGTTCAAGTTTTTACTAAAGATTTTAGGGCTGTTTACGTGCAACTTAATGAGCTTAATGGTCTGTCCGACTTATTCGTCCAGCCATACATGAGTGTTTCTTTACAGCTTAATCATTAAGCTATTAAGTTAAAAATGGCTATATGGAATAAGCCAGGACCCCTCACTTGTTCCCATTAAGCCATCCCAAACAAATTAACACCAGAAATAATCCAACCCTCTCTCTTTGCCTCCCTCAAACCCACTGGTCCCCCATCTCTCAGACAGAGTTTAATACTTTAATGTAAAATAAAGTAAACAAGCCCCGTTAACATGATCCATTAACATTAGGTTTGGTTTTTGCTATTGGTAATGAGCAGGCTCAGAAAGTAGAGAGGGAAGCTACAGATCTGAAGGGTTCAATGAGAAAGAGGATGGAGTTTCTTGATATGGACTGATAAGAAGGTGGTTGAGATTGAATCTATTCTTTGTCCATGATGCCATGTCTTCCGCAAATATTAGCGCGGGTGGTGGATGCTGGCCTGGCTATTATCATCATCATCTTCTGTTGGACCCTTTTTCTCTCTATATTTCAATTGCATAGTAAGTAACCTTTTTCAAATTCACATGGTAACCCACCCTTTGTTCATTTGGTCTTGGATAGACTATTT
Organism: Saussurea involucrata; assembly: GCA_033807775.1. Lineage (NCBI taxonomy): Eukaryota > Viridiplantae > Streptophyta > Magnoliopsida > Asterales > Asteraceae > Saussurea > Saussurea involucrata. The sequence continues at coordinate 2,644 of JAWVWS010000739.1, read as the reverse complement.
AAAGATGTAGATGTTGGGTGGTTTTTGGAATAATGTGTTAGCTTTTTGTTTTATGAGTAATGTGTACATTATTGATGTTTTGCATTTTCTTGAAGCTTCTGTTTTTCATTTAAGCACTTGAATGTTTCTTTCTTCAGGTGTACAGTTGCAGAAGACAATTCTAAATGATAATCAAACCTTGTTTTAAGAGTATATTGATGGTTTTGTATCTCTTTACTACAAAGTAAGCATTTTAGGTATGGTTCTTAGCGGCCATTTACTAAACGCATACTGGGTAAGCACTTACCTTACCAATTGAGCTCTACAAAACCATCTTACCCGGTAAGAGGCACATCAAGGACCGAGAGTCTTACTTGATAAGTGAGAGTAAAGACTCATAGCCCCTAATGGGTTTAAGACCAACATCCTATTTGTGTGATGGTGATGTCTCTTGTTGGTAATCGTTTACCGGGTAAACGGCCCCTTAGGCCTTAATATAACATCTATGAAAGAAGATTCATAAGCATTGTGAAATATGATTAAACGAAACAAGTCTAGTAAATCTTGTTCAAAAGCAGGGTTTGGTTACACAATTTGGACCTCTACCTAATAGGGGAGAGTGGTTGCTTAAGAGACCCTAAAAGACTAGTACAAGAAGGATAGGCAAGAAGACTATCAAATAATAAGCAACAAGAAAAACGGAAACACATTAAGTAAGAAAGCATGCAAACACTCTGTATAACACAATCTTACTCTCTCTCTACTCACCACCTCATCGGAGCCGCAATTGGTCTTCTACAAACCATCGCAGTCTTCCTCCATAGACGCAACATTTAGAATTCCTTGATCAATATCTTGTATAACAAAGTCCAGTTAAGCACCATCATTTCTACAATATTCAATTTTCTCTTCTCTTATGGGTTTTTTTTGACACTTAAAATCATTTGATTAAACTTGTTGTACTTTTTAAGTGTTAAAATGTATACAAATTTACATATTGATTCTCAACACATACGCATAAAATGCTTGGAAAAATATATTTCTTTTTAAAAGAAGTGAATTACATTTTTGGTCATGGTTGTTTTTTGATTTTCATCCCTCAAATTCATAAAAGTTGAGAGTTATGTGAAGGATATTTTGGTCCTTTTACTCTCTTATTATTTTATTTTATTTTTAAAAAAAAAGGACTAATTCGTAGGTTTTAAATCGAAGTCGGTGCATGAGTCAACCTAACCTAACCTAACCTAACCATGGTTAGCCACTGATGAATTCGATCTCTCTCATAAACATAAACATAAACCCAGATCTGCGTGTATTGTGAAATTAGATCTGAATTCTCTAAGCAGAAGCAAATAGCAATGCCGTTGCCGGATTCTTTGACGGCGATATTCTTGCTACTGCTTGTTAGCCTTATATGCATTCACGCTTCCCTTCACAATTACGCCGGAGACAAGTTCTCCAGAAAGGGAAATGCCTATGTAGTCCATGGAGGAAGTGAAGGAATCTATTACTCTCATCCTAACCTCAATCAATCTTCCGCCTCCTCCAATGGCGATGCCTATATTCGGTAACTACTCTTACCTTTTAGTTTACTAGTATTTCACTATTTGTTATTGCGAAATGAAATGGAAGTCAAATTTGATGCCTGATATATAATGATGAAGCATATTACACATTTTAAAGTCTATAATTGATCCCAATTTTTTTAAATAAGCTTCATCGTTAGAAGCAACTATGTCCGCTAGAAGCTTAAGCGAAATTTTGGGGATGCCATAAATAGTAAGTTGGATCCTTCTCCAACAACAAGCCGTTTACTTGTAATGACTTAAGGTAGGCTAAAATAAAGCCTAATAGAAATTGTATATTTCACAATTTAGATCCATAGATTACTGGTTTGTGTGCTGTTTAATAATGGTTTATGGTTACCCCTCATTTCAGTCCTTGTTTTTTTTTTGTGATTTTTATAGTTATTATTCATAAAAGTGCTGCATATGACATGTTTGCAATTATAACTTCAATGTCATTACCATCCTTTTTACTTAAGTTGACTCTTTAGAGGCTCAGTTTATAGCTCAGATGGAGTAGACGGTTGACACAATGGATACAGAGTATCAGGGTTGTTTGACAATGGGGAAATGTACTACATGAACAGTTGAATGGTCTGCATTATTCATTTAAGATTTTACTGAGCAAAGGCGGCATGATGGACTGTTCATTTGGATCTAATCAGTTCCGTGGTCAACTTATATATATGTATACATAATATATTTTTTTTATTGTGGTTCTTTCATCTTTAGATGGACTCTAGGTGCATATGTGATAAAAATACAAATCTGACCCTATTGTTGTTTGGATCTAGTTTTGAAAAGATCATATTCCGAAGACCTCAGGAAGCTTCAAACTTCAGCACAGGGTTGATTTATGCCATTCTTTTTGAGGTGGATGATCGAGAGACTATTGGTGGCTCTGCCTACGGAGGCCAAAGAGCTATCTGTTGCACTTCAGATCTAGCGAAATTGGGTGCATGTAAGGAAGGGGAAGTTATTCACCGCCTATCCGCAACGAATCCTGGTTGGCCTGAAGTGTTTGGTGTCTCATTTGATGTCAATGAGGAAATTTCCACTATGCAACCGAGGTCTGTGCAGATTACAAGAACCGGGATGTA
>JAWVWS010000738.1:0-25000 GCA_033807775.1 Saussurea involucrata | reverse complement strand
ATCTTTGATGATGTTATGGAAGAGTTAAATAACCCTTTTACTTTGGTGAAGTGTGTTTCTGTGCTATTGAAGAACTGTACACACATCGATGGGCGTACGATTTCTCAATTGGCTTGGAGAGAATATTGTTGGTTCCTAACCACAAGGCTTGTGGCGTACTGGTTAAGGCTTGTGGGGGATGTGGCTAGTAACCTATCTACCCCAAGTTCGAATCCAGACGCTTCCAACTTGTGGCCACTGGGGATAAACTCAGGGCTGCACGCTTTAGCAGCTGGGGCAATTGCCTCACCTTGCCGGGATTAGTCGGGGCAATGTCCTCGGATACCCTTCCAAAAAAAATAAAAAATATTACTGGTTTCTAATACAATTCAATTAAAGGACTGGAGGATGAAATGGCTTCACGAGTGACTCCAAACATATGCCATTGTCCATGCTATTGTACTGTTGGCATATTGTTGAAGCCTTGAAGGTGTATAGAGAATGACATTTCATGATTATGATTGAAATGGGACTACATGAAAGTTAGACTAGTCTAGGGAGTGAATATTACTCATGAGTTCATTGTCTATTATAAGTGAGATATCCTGTATGAAGCTCAATTCTCAGTTGGGGGAGGTGGATGAATATATATTGCTATAGTTACCTCTTAATGGAAGTCCATAAAATTGTCATTGCTTAAGACATGGTAATCAAACAGTAGATGCTCTAAATAGGAAAAAAACTGGGTGCTCTTTTGGCTATACATACACTTCTATTTGTTAGTTGGCTGCAATGGAACGTTATATTTCATCGCTAGATGTTTAGAACTCTGAAATGTTCCATATTCCAAACAATTAAGGCAGTTCTGGAACATTTTTTCTTGTTTGTTCAGCATTGCTCATGGACTTTATCTAGCTCCGGTATGTTTGTAACTAAAGCTATTTAAGGCTGTAATTGGATGCTTTTGTGGAGTTTAAGAAATTATATCCTTGACTGTTTTGAGAGCCTGTTGATTGTTTTGCGAGTGTGTAGGTCTATGGGTTTGGTCCATAGATTAGTTGCAGATACACTTTGTCTTTTATTCATTGGGCCTCAAATTTTCTAGTTAGTGGGTTTTATAATTTTTTTAAATCTTAGCTTGCTACTTTTTTTGTTCTTTTTTTCACTTTTTCATTTTGCAGATTGAGCCAATCCCAAGTGGAAATCTGCCTCCTGGGTTTGATCCAAATACATGCCGCAGTGTGTGAGTGGTTTACAAACGATTTTTTAGTTTATTTCTTCTTTCCCAAACTGCATGTTTAAACAGCATGAAAGCCTTGTCCCACTATCTTTAACCCACAGTATGTTGTTTAAACTCATAGACCTATAATATCAGCTTATTTTGTCTAGTATACATGGATCCTGAAGTTTTAGTCAGCATACACGTGAAGCATGTGGTGGTTGTTTTGTTGTTGCTGTGTTGATATGTGGGAGATTCTTTAGCTATAGCATTTTCTTTTTGTTTTCTTTTCTATAGAACTTCTGGTTTCTTCAATTTTTGAGAAAATGCAGGTATGTGGGTAACATTCATTCACAAGTGACGGAACCACTTCTTCAAGAGGTTTTCGCAAGTACTGGTCCTGTTGAAGGCTGCAAACTCATAAGAAAGGAGAAGGTAGCTCTTCCATTACTGCTGACTTTAGCTATGTTTGAGCTTCAAGAAAGTATACATATGATTTATGTAAAACTGGGTCGGGAATTACGATGATTAATGTTTACTTTTGCTTATGATTAGCTACACTGTGTAAGCTTTTTTGGTCTTCTTTCCTATGCAGTCATCTTATGGATTCATTCACTACTTTGATCGTAGATCAGCTGCACTTGCTATATTGTCTCTAAATGGAAGGCATTTGTAAGTTTTGTTCATAGAAGGATGTGCTGCCCAGCTATCTTACCTCAAAATTTAACTCTTATCGCTTTCATTTGCAGGTTTGGACAACCTATCAAAGTTAATTGGGCATATGCCAGTGGGCAGAGGGAAGATACGTCAGGTTGGTTTTGGAGATGCTTATTTTCTGCTCTAAATTATTTGTATATGAAGGCTAGGCATTTCTATGATGCTTATTATTGTTATTGAAACGGTAATCCTGTATGATAACATGACTACTGTTTTTAGGTCACTACAACATATTCGTTGGTGATCTTAGCCCTGAGGTTACAGATGCTATGCTGTTTACATGCTTCTCTGTCTATGCTAGTTGTTCGTGAGTACATGCCCTCTCTCTCAAATACATCTCTCTCTCTCTCTCCTTTGTCCCCTATTGATGCATTCTTTTTTATATATGTTTCTTATTCTAGGGATGCAAGGGTTATGTGGGATCAAAAAACTGGCCGTTCACGTGGTTTTGGCTTTGTTTCTTTCCGGGATCAACAGGTTAAAATTTCAATAGAATCCTTCCCTGCATTTTTTACTTCACTTTGGGAAAATTTGGTAAACCACACCTTGACACCACCAAAAGATTGTCAAAAATGTTACTTCATTGCCCACCTTTGCGACTCTGTCACCACCTGTGTTGCCAGGGATAAAAGTTCATTCCTTGCTCATACTCTTTTCGCCATGCATTATTATTCAAACCAAGATCTGACCTTCTTAATTTCTGTTTAGGATGCTCAAAGTGCTATAAATGACTTAACTGGTAAGACTTGTAAAATTTTGTGTTTCTTCTACTGTCTAAATGTTTATAAATTTAAAAAATATAATATTTGTTTCTAGCATTAATACTCCCTAAGATTACAAGTATTGGTTGCATTTTGGCATTCAACATCATTTGTCCACACCTCATTTTTCAGGGAAATGGCTTGGCAGTAGGCAGATACGCTGCAACTGGGCCACAAAAGGTGCTGGTACTAGTGATGAAAAGCAGGGCTCGGACTCCAAAAGTGTAGTGGAGCTAACTAATGGATCTTCTGGTATGTAATACTATCTAAAGACCTCATTTTGATTTTACTACTTCTCTTAACTTATCTTGAACAGGTCTATTTTGGTCTTTGTTTTTTCTTGTTTCACTATATCATTTGTGCCTTATTCTGTCTCTTTTTCCAATTTTTGCTTATGCCTTATGGTGTGCAAGTGGTCAATTTTCTTATTGATTGGTTTTGCAGAGGATGGTAAAGAGCTTGCTAACAGTGATGCTCCTGAGAATAACCCACAGTATACGACTGTTTTCGTTGGCAACCTTGCCCCAGAAGTAAGAAATCATATTCTTCCATGTCACCATCACTCCTGTGTTGGTTATGTTGCATCGTCCAAATTAAAAATGATTTACTTCTTCTATTCCCTTGTAGTCATTATCATTAAGGAGGCGTTTGGTTCACTTTAAGGGATGAGAATGAAAATGAAAATGGGAATGCAGGAGAATGGGAATAGGGATGAGCATTCCATTGATGCTGTTTGGTTAAACCAATATAATTAATAAAAAAATGTTTTATATAATATTTTTAATACAAATATGTGACGTCCAACATGAAAATAAAAAATATTTTCATCCAACATCGAGAAATAAATGGAGGCATGAGAAAAAATGATTAAGCGGGAATAAAATTTTATTTCCCCCCAATTTAGTCAAGAATGGAAATTAATGGGTTTGGGGTAATGGGCCGGGCCCATTATATTATATCAGTGCCAAACAGCAGTTTTCATTATCATTCCCATTCCTTACCTCTCAATACCCCCAACCAAACACCCCCTAATTTGTTATAATGGATAGCTGTTAGCAAGACCAAATGCAATTATTAGTTACTCTATTCTAATTTCAGGTTACCCAACTTGAGCTTCATCGCCACTTTTATTCCCTTGGCGCTGGTGTAATCGAGGAAGTTCGACTGCAGCGAGATAAAGGATTTGGTTTTGTGAGATACACTACTCATGCAGAGGCAGATCTTGCTATTCAAATGGGTAACGCCCAATCAGTTCTTTATGGTAAACAAATTAAGGTACTTATATTTTCCTTCGTGTGCTTTTGTTTAGCTGTGCGTTCAACAAGCTTTTAAGCATTTGGTAATTGTAGCTAGGCGGTCAACCCAGAGCTGAACATGATCTGATTTGATGTGCTCCAGTTCATTAGTGGATCAATGGTCCCTTAAGGTCAATCCACTAATCTAATAAATGATCTGGCAAATCTATGCATTTAGATTCATGAACAGCTCGGATAAGCCACATAAAAAGGAAAAGATTGCAACTTCATCTTTTATGGTTTTACCAAATGCAGTTGTATCTTTCACCATACAGGTTCTTGAAGCATATTATCCGAACTTATAAGATAAAAATAACTTTTTTGACACAATTTATAGCATACAACTACCAAACATTGTACTAATGTTGTACAAGTTTCTGATGAACAACACCTCAATTTTGTGGAATTCATCTTTAGCTGCATCATATTTATTATACCTTTGTTTCAAGATCATTTTAAATGCATGTATAGTTGGGAAAAAATATATTAAATAAATTACGTACAATTATCATTGCATTTATAGTTGTATCTTGAAGTGTTGACTTTTATTGTCAAGCGCTTATCGGGTAAGTGTTGGGTAAACGGTCCCTTAGCTTTTCTAATATTAGTGCCAAAGTTTCTCTGGAACCTGTTGAGGTGATACATTCTATTAGGAAAAAAGGATAGTCGACGTGGGGGTGGCTGGTTTCATTGAAGTAGTTAGTTATTGGGATAGATGTGAATAGTACTTGACCCTTTTTTGTTGTTTTCCAGTGTTCATGGGGTAGCAAGCCAACTCCTCCAGGAACAAGCTCAAATCCATTACCTGAACCTGCGCCTGCACCAGTGCCTGCACCAATGTTATCGGCTAGTGAGTTGTTGGCATATGAGCGGCAACTGGCAATGAGCAAGATGGCAGGTGGGGTCCATGCTCTGATGGGTCAGCATCCTCTTAAACAAGCAAGTATGGGAATGGGTGCTGCCGGAGCAAGCCAGGCCATATATGATGGTGGTTTCCAGAATGTTGCTGCTGCCCAACAACTCCTGTATTATCAATGAACACATATTAACCATTGTTTCTCTTGCAGCAGGCCAATTGATGTGCCTTTGCAGATGAGTTTTAGGAGGCTTTGCATCTTTTACCTTTTTTTTTTCTTTTTCCATCCCTATCCTTCGCCTCCTGATTGGGAGTTTGTTGTCCTACTTCTATAGCTTGCTTACTATCATGTATGTAATGCTTAATGCTACCCTTTTTTACCACTGGCGGTTGTGCTGCTTATTATTTGTTCCTAATCCTACCGGTAGTTGATATCATCCACCTTTTTTGAAAATCATATCGGAATTCATTGGTATATATCTTGATAATCCTTCTGCATGCTTATGCTGGTTATCAGGAGGAGATCAAAGAATACATATGCATCTCTTCCAGCAGCAGCATTAGGTAAACATTTATGTTTCAACTTTTTACACAAAATTTGATCATTCTGCTTGTAATCTAGAGATGTAATGATCGTAGAAGGTGGCTGCTTGATCCAGATCACCAAGTTCTGTGTAACAATCAGCTATTGCTCCAAATGCTTCTGTGTTTCCTGAATCCCCCCCTTCTCTTTCTGAGATCGATAGAACCATAGAATGGTAGTTAATGGCTTCCCGATACTTACCCTGCCTTTGCAATGATGCTCCTGAAATGAGATACAGTCAAAACTCACTGAAACGATTTTATAGAATTGAAGGTCGGTTATTCAACACAACAAACCTAATCCTCTTGCTGCTTTCTTTTCCTCTATTGGATTCTTGATAGTTTGAGATAGGTCAAGTGCAGCCTTGAACTCCAAAAATGCCTTATCTGGATCTTGATTTCTTAAGAAAAATTTCCCTTTTTTAAGACAGGATACCAGATCTTGTTTCCTTGGATCAACAATCACTTGGTTTCCTGCTATCTTATTAGCACCAACAGGAGCATAACTTAAATTTGGTGCATATGATTCGATCTTTGCTTGCCTTTTTAAAGCCGTATTGATCTGCCTCAGCTGTTCATTCAGTCGTTGCAGTTCTCCTTTTCTTTGTCGAGCAACCAGTCCTGCAAAAGTAAAGTAAATCGACTGTAATGACAAAATGTGCACCGAGAAATATCAATGTCAAGTACAGACCAACTCAACTTTCTTTACCTCCTACAGTAGCACCAATTAGAGCAACAAGAAGCAGCAAGGGCATGTTCATGTTAAACAGAGACTGCTCTGCATCACAGGTTTCTGCCATGGCTTCTAGAGGTGTAACTACCAGCAATGCATTGGTGACAACAAAATCCATTGGAAGGGATTTTAGAATCCCCATTTTCTGCAATACAATTAAGTAAAAACTTGTGAAAGGTGAAAATTCTAAACTGAAAAGTCTGTTTCAACATTGTTCTACAAGAATAACAACATTTGAGAGTAATATCAAGTGAACTTTTGGTCGAGGCTTCACAGAAACAACCTCTCTACCCCTTGGGGGACATGAGATGTGCGTAGTACATACTACCGTCCCAGATCCAAACATTTTTTTAAGTATACTATATACTAATATTTAAGACACCCTTCTGATAATTGATGGTGGTATGCTACAAGAGTTGGCAAGTTACATTGATGATGGATGATTGGTTTTTAGGTTTGAGAGAAGTTGGATAGAAGAATCTGGCTTCTTATGCATCCAATGGATGCAAAATCTTGGACATTCACCAGAGGAGAAGCCAGGTTTCCTATTCCAAAGAGGCACAAACAAAGTAAGTAATTATGTATTGAAGATCAAATCATAAGCTGCATTTCTTTTCATTGAAACCATATTCAAATGGATACGGGGTTTTCTGTTCATTCAATCGAATTACAAGATTTTTCATGTGAAAAGTGAATGATCATCGATTCAGAATTAGAATAAAAAAGGTTTAAGGTAGGTGACCGGAGATATGCGCGCTGCTCTGGGTGGAGTTTGGGCGGCAACGGTGGACAGCCACCACCATGTCCATGTTATTATTATGTTATGTTAAGTGTTTTTGTGGATAAACAACTTGCGACTCCACGTACCATACATACATACATACATACATACAAAGCAGGAGCAGGAGCAGGTGCAGGTGCTCAAACTAATTCATGGACACAAAATATGCTCTTGAGATCTTTTTTTCTTTTTCTTTTTTGAAAAAAATGGAAATATTTAAATATTAAATTAAAATAAAACATCACTCTTTTTGAAGACTTAAAACTGAAAATCATAAAGTTTCCATGATATTTGTTCATTTTGCCAAAAGCTTAAACAAAATAAGTAAAAGTAAATCCCTTTTGAGGTTTATTCTTGAATGTTATCAATCACATTATAAGTTAATCAATTCAAGCTATTCATGGTATAACTTTTTTTCCTGGCAAAAAGCGTAAAAGTATATTCGTTCACATGAAAAAGGACGGGACAAAAAAAAAAGATAGTTACATGTTTGGTATGACATGGAACATAAACTCATTTTCATAGAAAAAACTATTGATTTTCTGTTCCACGAGAAAGATGAAACAACATTGTTATTTTACTAGTAACACAACAAACTCTAAAATTACCATATATGTATATAAAGAACTTTTCCTTTACAAACCATTCAATTCTAATAAACTATACAAACAAATCTTAACAGTTGATCTAGTCTAATAAATATCTGATTTTATTTTGTTGTCTAATCTAAAGTCATGATCATAATAAATGAACTATATCATCTTTCATATATCTTAATCATGATAATTATCCATAAATATCTCTATTCTTTCTTAATATAATGGCTTGTATAGTTTGTTAGAATTGATTGATTTGCATTTATAACATATATTAATAAATTATAATATAATATTTTATTGTAAATACATATAAATTATAAACTATTATATAAATATTTGTATATAAATTATTAATATTATATAAAAAATAATTATGCATTAATTATTATATAACATATACACAAATATATGTATTATATAATGTATATTAGTATAATATAACTTATAAAAATAATATTTTATTATACATACGTATAAATTATAGAAAAATAAGTATAATATTTGTATGTAAGTTATTTGAATATTATATAAATAATTCTATATATGTATTATATATTACTATATATTAGTATAATATAACTTATAAAATAATATTTTATTATATACACATATAAATTAAGAAAAGTACATATTTAAATATAATATTTGTATGTAACTTATTTGTATATTAAGGTAGTTTCATTTGTAAACCATTTTAATTTCAATTTTATTGGTTAAGTTAAAGAATTTGTTTCATGAAATTGTTTAATTTAATTAAATTGTTTCATATATTTTTTTTCTTGATAAAATTGTTTTATATATTTGTGTTTTTTATGTAAAAATGAAAAAGTCCATCAGACAGAGAAAATACATGAAACAATTTCATCAATATGAGAAAAATACATGAAACTACATAAAAAAATGCAAATATATGAAACAATTTCATCAAATTAAAAGGCTTTATGAACCAATTTCATTAAGTTGACCAATGAAATCAATGGTTTACAAGGTTTGCAAAATTAAAGTGTTTTACATTTGATCTCTCCGCTATAAATATTTAATATACATATACTATAATATAATATATTATAAATATTTATATATACAAATTATTAAATAATACATTAATATATATATAATACTTATATATAAATCATTATTGTATTATATAAATAATTATTATACATATACTATAATAATATTATTATATATATTAACGAGTAACATCCCTAAAAAGAATTATTAACGTCCATGTAGTTTCATTTTTATAACGGGTATGGTCCCTCCTATTAACTTCTTCAGTTAAGTTTCCGTTAGTGAATGACAATTTTGTCTGTTCACCCTCGTCTACCTCAACTTTCATTTTTAATAACAAATTTTGCTTTGCATTTTATAACAGATGTCTCGTTTAGTTGAATGCATAATTATGATATTGACTATATATCCTGACATTATTTATGTTTTTGCTCATAAGAAATTAAATAAGATTTGTAATGTATGTTGTTACATTCGAGATGTCAAGAGAGCTCAACATCAAATGCATGTTTTATGGATCAAAACATAGATTCGACGTAATAAAAGGTAGGTACCTTCTTGGTACTTGTATCGGTTTACTCATAACTCAATTAAGTACCAGTCTACCGTAATCATCTCACACAGTTATTGGTGTCGACATCATAACATATGATCTACAAGCATTAATAAAGTACTTCATGCATGCATATCATAGGAAATAGTTCATGCTTTCACTTTCATTTTAAATATACATATATATATATATATATATATATTTGCATCGATCACACGCATTGCATGAACGTAAAACCTACCAAAATTAAACAAATCGCAATGCATGTTTCGTAGTTTCGTAAATCACATCAAACTCACCTCCAATGCGTAGGATCATTTGACTCGTTCGCAACAACCCGCCTACATAAGTCATACCACTTAATTTAACAAATACAATTCTATTTTCACTCTAAAACTTTCTATACTCATACAAGCGGCAGTGATCTAAAATTCATATATTTAGAACCTTATTTTTCTCAAAAATACCATAATAGACGGCAGATGACTTATATTATATCATGAACATTTTAGAAAGATATCCTAAACATCTGTCAAAACCTTTGGTAAACATTGCTCCATCGCTTTATTTCTCACTGATTTCGAGGTTTTTTACATGCACTCACCATTGATTTACGCACATATGCCCTCGACAAATTTAGGCTTGCATTGAGCCACGTTCATCATAACTTCCGGTTGAACGCGACTTTCTAACTGTTTTACTAAACCGGTTTTAAACTTCGAGGGACCCGACATTTAAGCCCCTAACTTGTTTAACCCTACAAGCTTTTATAAGGTCTTTGAGTTGCAAAAAGGAGATGGTTGGTCTTGGAGGGTGGTTTATATTTTAAAATTTTGTACACTCGATTTCTTAAATAAAGCACATGTGAAATGACCAAAATGGCCTTTAGAAAGAAAAAAACACACATGATGCACTTAACAGACTCTCAGTTAGTTTTGTTAGGGAAGATGATTTATTTCATAGCCAAATGCATATTGTATAGACTATTTCATAATTATTGAAGTATAAGGACCATTTTCAGATTTTCAATGAAACCAGAGGACCAACAGTGGTGTTTACTCAAAACATAATGAAAAGAATATAAAAGAAAAAGAAAATTGATAATTTAATTTAGAAACTTCAGGGAGAAGGCTTATATAAGGAAATACATGCACAATCCAAGCCTCCAAACTCATCTCATCACCTGCGTCTGTGTCGGAGCAAAAATTCTCAATTTCTCAATTCAAAGCTTTATCTCTGTCAGCTCTCCACCATCTACGCCGCTGCTGGTGTCAGCCGTCAACCCTGTTACGGTTGTGTTTATCAATTGACACTCCGATCAGCAGTGAATAGTGATCGACACTTTGGAATTGCAATGGGGATTTCTTTTAAGGTGTCTAAGAAAGGGGCCCGATTTCGCCCAACACCCAAGCCTGAATCCCCTTCTCTTCCGGAAGACAACGAACCTGCTGCTACACGAAAGAGAACGGTATACAGAATTTATGGTTACCTGTTTTAATGAATTGTTCATAATTGAGTTACTTCTCAAATCCAATTGTGTCAAAAGAACTCGTAACTGGTTTGTGATAAATTGTACTCTGTCTCTAGCCTCAGTTTTTCGCCCCAAATTTAGTACAGAGATATTATTTTATCAATTTGATAATTTTGATGTATAAATTGCTGAAAATTTTGTCACCTGGCATATTAAATATTTTGTTGGAATATATTGCATTAAAATAGTAATATATCTAGCATTCATGAAATGATGAAATTTCGTCAACATCCCTTTTCAATGACATGCTTATGATCTAGCAAAATTGATGATCATGATGAAATATTATTCTTATAAAAAGTGTACAATCTTAGTTGAGCCTGTGTTAAAACACTTGTGTAAGGATCCCCAATTCCATGTACGTAATTCAGTTGTTGTACTGCTATATTATGAGTTGGCAGCCTACCAAAACGAGGTTAATTAAGTGATGCACGAGGCTCATAACTAAAAGGAAGCATGAGTCAGTTGAAAGTTTACACTTGATAGTAATGTGCGCATTACCGATATAATTTTGTTAACTTAAACAAATTTGTGGAAGATCAATGATCAAAACTGCAATGGCTAGAGTCTAGAGCTATCAGCATCTGGCAAAGGAGTTTATATCGATTTTATTCAAATCTTGATGGAATAATAATACAATATGGTCATAATAGAAACCCCATTTAAGGGAATATTAATGGAACTACTATCTACTAACAGATTCACTCTCTCTCTATATATATATGTATAAATTTCCTCTACCATAACAGATACTGTTCTCTATATAGGTTGATGTCACCAAGGATGATGGGAATGTTGCTGAAAATTTAGGTACTTTGGCGTCTTATCAACTATCAAGAAATATTTACTTACATCCTTTCTTTAAAGTTGTTTTCCCTATGCAGATTTTTATCTAAATTTCCTTTTTATGTTTGTCAGATGCAGAAGTATCTTTCATTTTAAACATCTTCCCAGATGGATATTCAATTGGAAACCCCTCTGAGGTTTGTTGCCCTTTGGCTTTCTGTCTGTGACTTGAAAGACAATTTACAAGTGGTTTTTAAACTTCAAACAGTATTACTTGCTATTCGCCACTAACTCGTTTCGGTATGTACTTTTAGAGTAATGTTGGACATCGAAATGGTGTACAAGATGATCCGAATTTTTTGCACCCTTATGATAGGGCATCCGAAAGTCTGTTCACAGTAAGTATTTTGTATGACTGTATCCACATGCTTAACAGTTTCTACTGTTAAAGTAACTTCACAAATTGGATCTTCAAGATAATTTGGAGATTTATTTCTTTCGGAAATATTGAGTTGTTCATATCTAAATTTGTTAAGTTTGGCTCTTTTTGTCTAGTCCCCATTTGATTCTGTTAAGCTGGGTAGTCTCTGACAAAATGTTCTTCTTGTACTTGAAGGCAATTGAGTGTGGCCGACTTCCCGCAGATTTCTTGGATGATATACCTTGCAAATACAGTAATGGGGCAATTGTGTGTGAGGTAAGTAATCATACATCAGAACTAAAGCTTTAGGCTTATATCCTGCATGCAGATATGGTTGCATGAGCTACAAATGCTACATGCTCCTTCTAATTAGTCGTCATACTTGGACTTCGGATGTCAAACGAACTACTTTCCAGTTTCAAATTATTGCTAACATATTTTATTATCAAGGGATAATCAATAATTACTTAAAAAGTTCACCAAGTATCTAAAATACAAATAGAACGAGTCTTAATATTGTCGAAAATTTATGAATAAAATTTTCTTTACATCCAGAAGTCAACTAATAGAAAGTGGAGGGAGTATTCATCTATGCATATATTAATCTGTTAGTACGTTAGAAGCAATTCCATGCTGTAGTTATTGCACTAACGTATGCAACTGTGTAGGGGGAAGCTCTGCATGGGGTTATAGAGTGTTAAATATTGCATCTTCTAAACATGCTTTTCAACATCCAACTCCTTTGAGGCTGTTATCATATTCTTAAAAGTGTGGATTATTGCAGGTGCGAGATTACCGAAAGGATTCTTCTGAATCAGGAGTTAATACAGTTGCTTCTCCTAGTATTATGAAAGTATCTCTTAAGATGTCATTGGATAATGTGGTGAAGGATATCCCTCTGATTTCTGATAGTGCTTGGACATATGGTGATTTGATGGTAAGCATGAGATACCATTTATATTTTTAACAGAAATGACGACAATATATCTGACATTTAATGCATGCAATTGGACTGCAGGAAGCAGAGTCCCGGATATTAAAAGCCTTACAACCAAGACTTTGTCTAGACCCGACTCCCAACTTAGACAGACTCTGTACAGAGCCAACTTCCTTAAAGGTGACCTGACCTGACCAAGTTTTTGTAATTGGAGTAGCTAATTGCTTGTCTCTAAGCTTTCCCTAACTTTCTTGCAGCTAAATCTGAATATTCCTGAATTACGTCGAAAGAGATTGAGGCAAGGAGCTGCTCCTGCATCTGACAATCAGATCCAGGGGAAGGTTTTCTTGGATAGAGTCCCTGAAAACTCAAATTTTGGGCTAGGAGTGATAAATCAACCTGATATTGTGAATCTGGATACTGAGGATGTTGGTCAAAGCAATTTGATAGCTAAGAACCAACCAGATCGCTCCATCCCAGCAGCATCTTCAGTTTCTCATCAATCGAAATATCAAACTGGTGTTGGAAACCCAAGACACATGCAAGATCATGTGCCAGGGACTCTGTGTAGTGCACCAGGACCTTCTTCTGCACAGGACATGGTGAGTTCATACACTGATGGTTTAAGCTCAATTATATCTTCTGTTCATGGTAAATGGGGAAGAAACCAAGATGGGCAGTTGTCCTCTGTGGTCAATATAAATAAGCGAGCTAGGTCAAATCCGATGTCTATTGATGGTAATCAACAACAACAAATAGATAGTATTAATGCAGCTGACTCCCGCTGGAAAAACACGCTCATACAGCAGCAACCAACTGTGGGAGGAATTCAGTATCCTAACGTTGGCATGCAAAAGCATCCTCAGCAACTGTTTGATGGGAGTTATAATCAGGGTAGTGGGGCAATGCCATTTACAGTAGGGGAGCAAGGAATAAGATACAAAGAGCTAGTTGGGAATCAGAGGAAGGAGAAATCTGATCCCAACCAAACTAAAAATGAGATGCATATGGTCAATGTAGAAATAAACCATGTTAACCCTCCTCAGCAGTCACGACTACTGCAGCAAAGGTTTCCACAGCAGTTCACAAGATCCAGTTTCCCTCAAAGTCCCTGGAACATGGGTCAACCTCTTGAAAACAATACTAGAAAGGAAGAACATTTCCAGAGACGAACATTGGCACAAAGTCCCGGGATCTCTGCTGCTGGGGGTTTACCTCAATCTCCCTTGTCACCAAAATCAGGAGAATTTTCTAGTGGATCAATGGGAATGCAGTTTGGATCATCCCAGAAGGAGAAATCAGTTGTTCCTTTGGTCTCTTCTTTAGTTGGCACACGATCTTTGACTTGTAGTACCAATGATTCAGTGCAGCAGCATCAGCAAATGCAAATGGCAGCAAACTGTAGAACGAACTACCTTCCAATGACCCATGTAATAAGTGGAGTCGGGTCTCCTTCCAGTGTTGGTAATATGAGTGGTCCATTCACTGATAGCAGTCCTGTTGGCGAAGAGGTTGATAGAAGCATACTGGATAGGTTTTCCAAGCTCGAAATGTTGACTATCAGGTATTGTTTTTTCTCAAATACTTTCTTTTGTCTCTTAGCTATAAATAAGGTGATTTGTGTATGTTTTTAGGCTTGTGAAGATTTTCTTCCATAATTGAAATAGAAAACAAACATTTTATTCCAACTGAAGTTGCAGCAGATAGAAGACATCTTTTGTTTCCATTTTCAGCACACTTTATTCTGATACTATATGATTAGGTGGTGAATCTATTTGTTGGTTAGGCATGCAAATTGGGTTGGGTAGGGTATTACAAAAGTTGGATTTATCATAATTTGCTTGAGCAATAAGGGTTGGGTACTTGGGTTACCCATTTAGCATACATTTCATGCAAAGGAATGCACATGCTAGTTTATTTTTCTCTAACTAGCACGGAATTAGGAGATATGTGGAGATTGTTAAGAGAGATAATTCCATGATATAAAATATGGATATACAATTCTAGCTAAAGAGTGACTTTTAAGAAAGATGTAAATTAAGAGAGTGAGATTCTCTTAATTTTTGTTATAAAGGGGACGGAACCCCTTGGATAATTTTATTCAATGATCCTTTTAGTTAGACATGAGATCTAGACAGAATGATGTATCTTTCTAAATGGAGACATTGTGAGAGAGAGAGTATGAAATTTTAGCTTGTGAGCTTTTCAAGAGAGAGAATAAAATCTAACGCCAGGCTGAGAGTTAATGTTAAATATATAGATCTAGAGAGAGAAAATGTTACTCTAGATGGACTGTGATTCTATATGTAAATTTAAAGAGAATGTGAGTGAATAGTTCCAGAAATGTGTCCTTTATAGAAAAATGATAGAGAGATTTATTTTAGAAAGAGAAAGTAAGATTTTAAGATTTTCCTTAACTTGGTTGACGAAATTGTCCAACAACCCAACTCATATAGTACAACTTGTTTGGATGGAGATGAGGATGGATCAGACATAAAAATCTTAAATCTACTTAGAATGGCTCTGGTTGATCACTTGTGCATGTCAGAAATGTTTACAAGTAAAATTTCTTATAGTAGTATGACCCACCCCTTGTTCCTATTTCAGGTCACAACTTAATTGCAGAAAAAAGAACAAGATTGATGAGTACAAAGAAAATACGACTTTTCCTACTCAACAGCTGATTCATTTTCTTTTCAATGATGCCACTCTGAAAGATGCAGAAGAATGTAAGATGCCACTGTCCATGTCCCTTATGGGTGGGAACATGAACATTTGCAAGACCAGGGTTTTGAAATTTGTGCAGTATGAACGACTGCCGCAAGGTTAGTAAGTAGGATATGCAGTACAAATTGGTACGTAGTTCAGTAATAATCATATATGCCTGCCTTGCTGATCATTTATTATTCATTCTTTCAGGATTTGAGTCGATGATCCCCAGGTTGCAAACTTGGATGATATTATCAGAGAAACCAAGTGATCGCACTGTATCAATGTATCATGGAGAGGTGGATGATCGTCTAGTACCAGAGGATTGGCTTCCTACACTTCCAAATACTGTGAGTTCCTTCACTCTTTTTAAGCTTACTAAATAATTGTCAATTTCAGATTTAACCATCATTCTGACTTGTGGTTTGACTTGATCAATCAGCATATTGCAGACTTGGTTGCAGCCCAGTTCTGCTCTCTGGTATGTCATCAAATCATAATGACATTTGAATAGGCACTTATTTTCCGCCATATATAAAAACAATATTTTCTGTTTGT
This sequence comes from Saussurea involucrata, assembly GCA_033807775.1. Lineage (NCBI taxonomy): Eukaryota > Viridiplantae > Streptophyta > Magnoliopsida > Asterales > Asteraceae > Saussurea > Saussurea involucrata. Next base: position 8,969 of record JAWVWS010000738.1, on the reverse strand, counting down.
GCAGATGTTACGTGATGGTTTTCGTCTAAAAGAAGACAACCTCCAACTAAAAGAAACCAACGCATCTGATGGTCAATCTAACAGTGATTCCGGAGTCCTAGCAATTGAGCACATTGAGGAAGCTGTTTCAAGCCAGTCAACCAATGAAGTTGCTAGACCAACTAATGGTGTGAATAACAATGTAGCAATAAGCTCATCACATAACATGTCGACTGCAAGGATGCACCCTCATGGAAACTCTCTCTCCCAATCAATGTCGTCTTTCTATCAGCAACAACAGCAGCGGCAGCAGCAACCACAACCACAACCACAACATTCCTTGCTGCAACAACAGCTCGAGAGATCATCATCTACGATGGCCACATCAAATCCACTGTTAAATGCAATAGGGCAGAATTCAAACACGCGGCAGTTGGGTAATCATATGCTTAACAAGGCTTCACCATTCCAACTTCAGCTGTTACAGCAACAGCAACAATCTCAAATGCAGCAGAGGAGAATGACGATTGGGTCACCTGGAAACTTAGGCATAGGCGGACGGAACATTGGGGGTAATCATAATCAGACGGTGGGGCTCCAAGGCATGGGAAATGTTATGGCAATGGGGGATGCACGTGCAGGAACTGGGAATGTGTCACCAATGACCACCACCGTCTCAGCCGGCATGGGCAGTAACATGGGTCAGAACCACCCTATGAATATGAACCAGGCTGCAACTATCGGCAATGTGATAAGCCAGCAGCTTCGTAATGGGCAACTAACACAAGCACAGGCCGCTGCTTTCATGGCTACTAAACTGAGGATGGCACAAAGTAAACCAAATGCCTTGAGTGGACCTGGGGGGCAATCCAGTGGGACGCAAGCTCCTAGTAGACAAATACACCCAGGCTCGAGTGGGCTTTCGATGTTGGGTTCTGGTTTTAACAGAGCTAACGACATGAACCTCATGCAGCGAAATGTCATGGCTCCACCAAAAATGATGTCTGCCATGAACCTGTATATGAACCAGCAGCAGCAACAACTAGGGTCCACATCACAATCGCAACCTGTTCTTTCACCACCTCAGCAGGGAGGTTCAGCATCTATTGGAATGCCACAGCAAATGAGCCAGCCAACTCCAGTTAGCCCACAGATGAGTTTTTTGGATGGCCAACCTCCCATGACCATGAGTGGTGGCAATCAAGAGGGTGCGGCAAGCCCACAGTTGAGCTCACAGACCCTGGGCTCTGTTGGTAACATGGCCAACTCTCCAATCTAGTTGCAGGGTGGTTCCGTTCAAATTGGTGTTCAGAACTAGGATAATTCAACCTTTTATATCAAGACTTCAAACTGCAGTTTTTTGTGTATGCAACTATATGTCAGGTACATTTGTAGGACAAAATAATTAGGATCTGCTTTGTAGCAACTCCTTGAATGCTTGGTTTGGTATACAGTTTTGGATTATTTAGCCAAAATTCGCATGCTTTTTCAAGTTGAATTAAATTAATATATGATAGTTTCAAAATTATAAAACATATTTACATACATTAATCATTTATTTTGAAATTAAATTGAAGATAATTTTCTTTCTTTGTAACATATCAATGAAACCTCCTGCAATCATATATATATATATATATATATATGAGATCTGAACATTACTTGGTATAAGCTTTGAGACAACCATGTAGAAGAAAAGGTGTAAAGAAACATAGGTGGCTGTTTGCTAGGTTATAATATGCCTCCACCAAATCTTGAAAGAGTAATCAGTAACATTACACCAAATTTCATGTGATAAAAGTGAGGTTTCTGAAGGCTTCTCATTGCTGCATTGAACTCTTTAAGACACATAAACAAAACTTTCCAGTTCAAGGTGAAAATGCAACTAAAGTGCAGGTGGTGCAAGAAGAATTAACTTAAAAGTTAAAGCCCCAGAACTGGAACACACAGAAAAATGAAACAATCGAAGCCATGATCACCATATCTTCTTTCTGGCCCAGAATAGTAGGATAACAACTCCAAGAACAATTGCAACAGGAGCCCACTTCTTGATCAGAGCCTGCAATGGAACACAGCTGGTGAGAACACAATTTCATTAATTGTCAATTCAACAACACATGGATGAAAAATACTCTATCAACCAAGAGAGAAGAATCTGTCTCATCTTTAGTCTTTTGCAAGATATGACTTGCAAACATGTTTAGTGAAGGCGGCTAACTTTTCTTCGTAACAAACCACCAAAAGATAGTGCAAGATGCTAATCATTTTAACAAAGTATTAACATCTTAGAATCAAAACAAACCAACCTGTCGATTTAGATCTCTTGCTTTATCAGCATATATGCGAGTATCTGATGTTAAGCGGCTTGACATTTGACTGACCTCTGCATAAATAATAAATTCACGATCAACAATCTCAATCAGAAACGACAATTCCTCAGAAGCACTCTTGGGTCAAGAAGTTCCAGGTGTCACATGGGAATAACATGCATATTAGCATATTTGTGATGCAATTTTCTGATAAAATTGATCCGAAACTAAGCCTCCTGAGCTAACTACAAAGCCACTCAAAGATGCGTTCCTTTTCCAACCAGTGCTGGCATATGCGTTGTTTCTCTGATGAATTGAGGCAAGACTGTACTTGAATTTAAGAAGAAAATTTCAGTGTATTTTGTGCTTAATTCTTTCTAGAATATTGCTTTCAAATTAATCTGAGAAACACTGCATATGCCAAAAATGCAATAGATAGATTCCTAGAAATCTAATGAGTGGTTGTAGACTAAGTACTAATAGCTAAATGAATCTTCTTTTATGACACCATTGTATCTATTGTTTCTCATTTGGGATGGCGCATATGCTAAAATACGAAGTCAACCATCAAGGTGAGCTTTGCCAAGGAGCATTCCATTACCATCATCCATATTTTCCTAAGATAATAACAAACTTGAATGTAACTGTAACCCCCAAAACCTTTGCACAAAATACCTCACAGTACAGCTTTATTTTGATTACGTTCCAAATCCATGAGTCGAACCCATATTCATAGCATGCTAATAGAATTAAACATAAAGAAATATGATAAGACGCACAGTAGCAACCAAGTCTAAAGAGGAAAGAACTTACGGTCCAACTTTTCACCAACACCAAGGACTTCCTGTACATTACGAGTCATTATTTGGTGAACTTCATAGAGCTCATCATTCAACTTAGCAATGTTGCGCTGAGTTCTCGTATCCTGGTACAACTTCTTAGTCCTCTGTATAAATGTATCTACTCAACAAAAGGAACAAGGACAAGTTCAAAACATTATCATAAAGGAAGGAATACCATGTTAATGAAATCCAGAGGTATAATTTACCAAATTTTATGAAAGCATATGGTCTTGCAGCAGTTTCAATTTGATTCCCATAACCACGCTCGAATTCGTTCTTAAGATCTTCAAGATATTGAAAGGCAAGTTTCTTCGGATAAGCACGATCACACATTGTCAAATAACACACCCGCCCTTCAATAATATAGCTGATAGACGAAGGTTAAGGAACATTATCCTTTGATTTTTGAAAACACATGAAGAAAACTCACAAAATCTAAATTAATCTGCATCGTAATACGAGAGAAAATAAAACAAAGGAACGGATTAATTAGGAGTGCAGTCACTTGAGATAGGTATATCAGTTGTTATGCATTGTAAGCTGTCTTATAAATGGGCAAATACCTACCAACACATGAACTCATAAGATCAAGGACTTGAAAGCTCAGGAAAGAGAAGCAAAAGAGCCCCAAACTAAATGATGAAAGAATGACAACCAATGATAAGGAGGACCTTCTAACAGCCACACAAGAAGGAAATAGTTAGAAGTTTTTTTTTGGAAGGGTGTCCTAGGCTATGACTGTAAGACATCTGCCCTTGATTAAACCTCAGTGGCCACAATTGTTGTGTACGCCTGGATTGGATTAGAACCCTGGGCAGATGGGATATTCCACCACATCCCCAGGGCCTTAACCAGTACGCTACAACCCTTGTGGTTGAAATAGTTAGAAGTTGATGACTCCAATTTTTTGCAAACAGATAGAATAAAGTATAAAGGAGAAATCATGTATGTTAAGAGCAAATGGAGGATACTGGAAAATATAAGGGCCAGTTTCAACAGACATCCTGGAGGCTTCATTTTGTCCCCTTGAAAGGTTCTTGAACAAAGCCTTGACTTGCTGTTTGTAGAACTCTGCATCCTGCATATCACGACCATCATCCAGTCCCTCAGCTAGTGGAAGGCCATCAGTGACACGAGCAATCATCGTCAGCTTCACCATCTTTTACTTTGAGAAGCTGTCAACCACACAACATTAATCAAGAATTCTATAGGTAAAGCTAAAAGAATTTGGTTTAAGTTTCATGTTTGCTTCGACTATGATGGCAAAAATTACAGATACATCATATTCGTGTGCTGTGATGGGGGAAGAAAATAGAAAATTCCCAGATTTTGACCCCAGAGTTTTGAACATTAACAAATGCCAATTACCAAGTAAAGGAACTCTAGAATATATCAATGGGGAGGGTTAAACCTAACCAATTGCAGTTCCAAAAGATGTTAAATAATAATCGAATGCTTAATACATCAATCTATAAAAGAAAAAGAAACGCTTTTCTATAAAGAAGAAGTCCCATTTCACAATTCTTTCCCCGTGTATTATATAGACATAAAGAAAGGCAAGATCAGAGGAACAGTTGAATCCGATGAAACGGGGTCGTTAGCACAAACACATTGGAGAATTACAGAATTATTACCAGCGAAGCAGCAAGAAATTAACCTATATGAAGATGAAATAGCATCAAGATCAAGATTTTACTGATACCCAACTTGATTCAGGTAACTATAATTTCTTCCTTTCCGTCGAAGAAAAAGCCAAATGCAAAAAAAAAAAAAAGAGAGGAAAATATATATATATAAGAATCCACCATGAAGAAATAGGGGAATTACCTGAGTACTTATCATATGCTGCGTATTGATGATCCGATCTACGATTGTAGAAAAATGAATGAATAATAGGGTTTTGTAAGGAGGGTGGTTGATTGATAAATTGGGGATGGATACAGATACAGATACAGATACAGTAGAGGAGGTCAGGAGGGATGAAGAAACGCAGACAAATTGTTTTTCTTATTTTCCAATTTTTATCCTTTTATCATTTAATATGTTGATAAAAACAGTAAATTACTTGGTATAAAAAATGTACACAATATAATAAAAGCTTTGTTAAATTATAATAATGAAATTAATTAACAAGTTTTGTTAAAATGTCAAATCAAATTAGCTTAAATACAATAAATGATAATTTACATTTTATTTTTTTATTAAGTATATTTTTATCTTTTATTACTACAACATTATATACACTTTCATAATATTTCTTATTCATACATCATGTTGAGTAATTTTATCCTATTATAGTAATAGATAATCTCTTCTTTTCAATTTACTTTTACTTGCATCACATGGTGTCATCAAGGTCAGTTTTTATCAATTACATTTACATATATATATATATATATGGGTGTGCGATGGAAAGCTTGCGTATGTCCCTTCCTGATTTCGATCTTAGCGGTTTCTCTAACAAGGACACCGCCCCCCTAAAGCCCAGAATGTTTTGGCGTGTGCCCTTTTTAGTGGAATCGTCCAGAGTTTGGGAGTGAAGTTTGATTTATCCCCTCACCAAAAAGCGGTGTTTGAATGTCTCCGAGCTCCTCATGCTCAGGATTTCTTGGCGGTTATCCCCATTGAAGGGTTGGGTCAGCATATGTCGGCTCTGGAGTACCGGGCTATCCTTAAGTACCGGCTAATGATCCCTCTGTTTCCAGCTGATGAGCCTTGCCCAGTCTGCCGCAAGGCCTGTTTGGATTCTTTTGGGGAGCATGCGGTCCATTGCAAGGAGTTACCTGGTTTCAAATATAGGCATGATTTGGTTAGGGATGTTCTGTATGATGTTCTTAAACGAGCTGGAATTTCTTCTAAAAAGGAGGCCCCGGTGAACTTTCTGACGGATCCGCTTGAAGGGAGGTCTACCTTACGGCCAACTGATATACTTGTGTTTGGGTGGGCTGGGGGGAAACATGCTTGTGTGGATCTTACTGGAGTGTCCCCTCTTGTTGGGCTTAGGGAAAATGGGTTTGTGGCGGGCCAAGCTGCGTTGAGAGCGGAATCGAGCAAAGTTGCTAAACACGAGAAAGCCTGTGTAGAGAATCAACACGTGTTTATCCTTTTGCTTTCGATACTTTTGGTTTCCTAGCTCCGGAAGCAGGGGAGTTTTTGACTAGGGTTCAACGGGTTGTGCAAAGTAATTTTTCGACCCCTAAGACACAAAATTTCATTTTTAGTAGGATTGGTTTTGCCATCCAAAAGGGGGTTGCGGCACAGCTTGTTGCTCGTTTGCCTGCCATCTTATTGTAATTGGAGACTTTATATAAAATGTTATACAAAAAAAATATATATAATTCTTATATACAGTTGGATTAATTCAAACGGGAACGCTAAGTGTTGGCAACTCACCTCTCTTTCACCAACACTTACTATTATCATATAAATATGATTAATAATGGTTTTGTTTGCTTTTTTATATATATTGGATCTAAAAACACATGATAAGTCCTTCCTTAGTAAAGTGGACTCACAATTCATAAATATACCAATTTTGCTTCCATTAGGATCTCGTTTAAGTCTGAATATGAGTAGTAGGCCGGCCGGTGTTATCAATTCCTCCAGTCGATGAGTATAGTTTACGTTACGATAGCTTTAATTTGGTAGATGTGTTTCATCAAAGCAGCAAAAAGAGAACCAAACGCAATTGCTCGACGATTAAAAAATAACCCGAATTTAGAATCCAAATATTCAAAATATTTTTCATCAAATCTAACAATTTTGAAACTTAACTAGAAGCTTTAGGAAAATGTAGCTTGGATGAGTGCCTTTTTGGGCCACCAAACCAATAACTTGTGCTCTAACACACCCACCCACCTAATTGCTTGACAATCACCAACACACCTACCCTCTCCCACTTCCATATACTTCCACCTCTAACATTACATTATATATACATATATATATATATATAATGTATATCAATCTAAATCACATTTCTAGCAATCTTTAGAATCACATTTAGCGGGATGGGAGTGGGAGTGGGAGGGAGACAGTCCATGCTGGAGAAGCAGGGTACATGCTCAATCATTTTAGATGATTTTGCATGTGCTCTGTCTCTCCATCTTGGACTCTCTTCCTTTAGCAAAGGAATCAATCACAGGTATGTATCAAACACCACTACTTGTTATAGACAAATCATAATAAACAACACACACACAGAGTAATTAATATTAGCCATGAAAATCTTGATTAGAATTCATGCTAAATTACTTTAAATAAATAAAGATATGATTCTGTTCATACGCGATCGGATCTGTTTTCTAAAGCAAATGCAGCCGAATCCACATGGACAAGCAAACAAGCATATATTTTTTGCTTCAAACCATCAATCACGATCCGTTTTTCTTCTAACATCATCTTGCTTCTTAGTTTATCCAGCCACTCGTTTGCTTGCTTCAGCTGCGATAATGTCACAGCAATCTGACTATTTGGCTCCGTTCTGTTATTGTGATTCTTTCCTTTCCCTTTCACAGTTTCCATTTGAAACCCGACATCAAGTGCCCTTTCCAGGAATTCTAGAAACCAAGATTGCGTTACATCTAATAGAATCTCTCTCACTTCTTTCCCTTCTTTCATACCATCTCCTCTTGCCCATTCTAGTTTATCAGCAACACTTAGCTCCACCCAAGTCTTTGGAGTCTTCTTTGTACTTGCAACTCGAGCCTGTGCAGTCTTTTTGCTAGATTTATTCATATTCTCTGATGCTGGTGACCTACTTGAAAACTTAAGCAATCCGTCCTCTATAGGGATCATACCGACGTTTTCTTCTTCTATCAGTCCGTAAAGTGAAAAAAACTTGGTCAGAGCCTCGTGCGGATTTGCATGTGATGCAGATGAACAGAGTTCGCCAAAGATTCTGACATTAGATTTTTACCAGTAAAACTAAGTGCATGTTAGATATATATATATATATATATATATATATATATATATTCTTTCGCCTGATGTGTATAAACAAACCGACTTACCGGAGGCATTTGACAAGATTTGCTGCTGTTATGGCTTCTTTTTGAGCTTCTGCTGCTGCAAGAGAAGCTAAGGTTCTTCTTCTAATCATTCCCTTTTTTACAAATGAACAAAGTTAGATTGATTCTGATACCGAATTTAATTCACGTGCTTAAACTAAACATACCTTGGCTGGATTTAGCAGTCTAGGAGGCAGGGAGGACCAAGAAATTGTTTCAGAAGAACGGTTTTTATCTCTTCTCCTTTGCACCGAGTTTGAGTTGATGTTTTCTTGCTTAATTGTTAACGGTTCTGTGGAACGCCCATTCACCCCAGCAGCACCTACCTGTGGTCTTAATGCATCAGACGACTTATGTAAACTCGCTGTCGTGTGCACCTGCAACGTGCAAACACCAAAACATTTGTTACAAAGTTGCCCGCTTGGTGTAAAGATTTGAATTCGAGATATCATAAAGTACCATACCTGACCTTTTTACTCTCATTTTCATCCTTTTTTAGACCATCAATTTTGGCCACAGCTCCTTGCATATACCGTGAAGCAACTGTTACCTTCTCCTCTTTGATCACAATTTTCTTTTTCGTGCTCTCCTCTTTTGCCTCCACCATTTCGCTCGATTTTGTAGCTTCTGAAGGCTCTAACATCTGCATCAAATCTTTTGGGTTCCCAATAAACGGGTGTCGTCCAGGAACAGGTCTAACCCCTACTAGAACTGGAACTGGAGTGCCAACATCCATTCGATCGACCCAAAAGAATTGGCCCAGTTGTAGCTTATTGTTTAAAATGAGGTCGTTGTCCTCTTTGGACAAGGATGCATATGTGGAATGAGAC
>JAWVWS010000736.1:1095000-1100000 GCA_033807775.1 Saussurea involucrata | reverse complement strand
CCCTAAACCCTAAACCCTAAACCCTAAACCCTAAACCCTAAACCCTAAACCCTAAACCCTAAACCCTAAACCCTAAACCCTAAACCCTAAACCCTAAACCCTAAACCCTAAACCCTAAACCCTAAACCCTAAACCCTAAACCCTAAACCCTAAACCCTAAACCCTAAACCCTAAACCCTAAACCCTAAACCCTAAACCCTAAACCCTAAACCCTAAACCCTAAACCCTAAACCCTAAACCCTAAACCCTAAACCCTAAACCCTAAACCCTAAACCCTAAACCCTAAACCCTAAACCCTAAACCCTAAACCCTAAACCCTAAACCCTAAACCCTAAACCCTAAACCCTAAACCCTAAACCCTAAACCCTAAACCCTAAACCCTAAACCCTAAACCCTAAACCCTAAACCCTAAACCCTAAACCCTAAACCCTAAACCCTAAACCCTAAACCCTAAACCCTAAACCCTAAACCCTAAACCCTAAACCCTAAACCCTAAACCCTAAACCCTAAACCCTAAACCCTAAACCCTAAACCCTAAACCCTAAACCCTAAACCCTAAACCCTAAACCCTAAACCCTAAACCCTAAACCCTAAACCCTAAACCCTAAACCCTAAACCCTAAACCCTAAACCCTAAACCCTAAACCCTAAACCCTAAACCCTAAACCCTAAACCCTAAACCCTAAACCCTAAACCCTAAACCCTAAACCCTAAACCCTAAACCCTAAACCCTAAACCCTAAACCCTAAACCCTAAACCCTAAACCCTAAACCCTAAACCCTAAACCCTAAACCCTAAACCCTAAACCCTAAACCCTAAACCCTAAACCCTAAACCCTAAACCCTAAACCCTAAACCCTAAACCCTAAACCCTAAACCCTAAACCCTAAACCCTAAACCCTAAACCCTAAACCCTAAACCCTAAACCCTAAACCCTAAACCCTAAACCCTAAACCCTAAACCCTAAACCCTAAACCCTAAACCCTAAACCCTAAACCCTAAACCCTAAACCCTAAACCCTAAACCCTAAACCCTAAACCCTAAACCCTAAACCCTAAACCCTAAACCCTAAACCCTAAACCCTAAACCCTAAACCCTAAACCCTAAACCCTAAACCCTAAACCCTAAACCCTAAACCCTAAACCCTAAACCCTAAACCCTAAACCCTAAACCCTAAACCCTAAACCCTAAACCCTAAACCCTAAACCCTAAACCCTAAACCCTAAACCCTAAACCCTAAACCCTAAACCCTAAACCCTAAACCCTAAACCCTAAACCCTAAACCCTAAACCCTAAACCCTAAACCCTAAACCCTAAACCCTAAACCCTAAACCCTAAACCCTAAACCCTAAACCCTAAACCCTAAACCCTAAACCCTAAACCCTAAACCCTAAACCCTAAACCCTAAACCCTAAACCCTAAACCCTAAACCCTAAACCCTAAACCCTAAACCCTAAACCCTAAACCCTAAACCCTAAACCCTAAACCCTAAACCCTAAACCCTAAACCCTAAACCCTAAACCCTAAACCCTAAACCCTAAACCCTAAACCCTAAACCCTAAACCCTAAACCCTAAACCCTAAACCCTAAACCCTAAACCCTAAACCCTAAACCCTAAACCCTAAACCCTAAACCCTAAACCCTAAACCCTAAACCCTAAACCCTAAACCCTAAACCCTAAACCCTAAACCCTAAACCCTAAACCCTAAACCCTAAACCCTAAACCCTAAACCCTAAACCCTAAACCCTAAACCCTAAACCCTAAACCCTAAACCCTAAACCCTAAACCCTAAACCCTAAACCCTAAACCCTAAACCCTAAACCCTAAACCCTAAACCCTAAACCCTAAACCCTAAACCCTAAACCCTAAACCCTAAACCCTAAACCCTAAACCCTAAACCCTAAACCCTAAACCCTAAACCCTAAACCCTAAACCCTAAACCCTAAACCCTAAACCCTAAACCCTAAACCCTAAACCCTAAACCCTAAACCCTAAACCCTAAACCCTAAACCCTAAACCCTAAACCCTAAACCCTAAACCCTAAACCCTAAACCCTAAACCCTAAACCCTAAACCCTAAACCCTAAACCCTAAACCCTAAACCCTAAACCCTAAACCCTAAACCCTAAACCCTAAACCCTAAACCCTAAACCCTAAACCCTAAACCCTAAACCCTAAACCCTAAACCCTAAACCCTAAACCCTAAACCCTAAACCCTAAACCCTAAACCCTAAACCCTAAACCCTAAACCCTAAACCCTAAACCCTAAACCCTAAACCCTAAACCCTAAACCCTAAACCCTAAACCCTAAACCCTAAACCCTAAACCCTAAACCCTAAACCCTAAACCCTAAACCCTAAACCCTAAACCCTAAACCCTAAACCCTAAACCCTAAACCCTAAACCCTAAACCCTAAACCCTAAACCCTAAACCCTAAACCCTAAACCCTAAACCCTAAACCCTAAACCCTAAACCCTAAACCCTAAACCCTAAACCCTAAACCCTAAACCCTAAACCCTAAACCCTAAACCCTAAACCCTAAACCCTAAACCCTAAACCCTAAACCCTAAACCCTAAACCCTAAACCCTAAACCCTAAACCCTAAACCCTAAACCCTAAACCCTAAACCCTAAACCCTAAACCCTAAACCCTAAACCCTAAACCCTAAACCCTAAACCCTAAACCCTAAACCCTAAACCCTAAACCCTAAACCCTAAACCCTAAACCCTAAACCCTAAACCCTAAACCCTAAACCCTAAACCCTAAACCCTAAACCCTAAACCCTAAACCCTAAACCCTAAACCCTAAACCCTAAACCCTAAACCCTAAACCCTAAACCCTAAACCCTAAACCCTAAACCCTAAACCCTAAACCCTAAACCCTAAACCCTAAACCCTAAACCCTAAACCCTAAACCCTAAACCCTAAACCCTAAACCCTAAACCCTAAACCCTAAACCCTAAACCCTAAACCCTAAACCCTAAACCCTAAACCCTAAACCCTAAACCCTAAACCCTAAACCCTAAACCCTAAACCCTAAACCCTAAACCCTAAACCCTAAACCCTAAACCCTAAACCCTAAACCCTAAACCCTAAACCCTAAACCCTAAACCCTAAACCCTAAACCCTAAACCCTAAACCCTAAACCCTAAACCCTAAACCCTAAACCCTAAACCCTAAACCCTAAACCCTAAACCCTAAACCCTAAACCCTAAACCCTAAACCCTAAACCCTAAACCCTAAACCCTAAACCCTAAACCCTAAACCCTAAACCCTAAACCCTAAACCCTAAACCCTAAACCCTAAACCCTAAACCCTAAACCCTAAACCCTAAACCCTAAACCCTAAACCCTAAACCCTAAACCCTAAACCCTAAACCCTAAACCCTAAACCCTAAACCCTAAACCCTAAACCCTAAACCCTAAACCCTAAACCCTAAACCCTAAACCCTAAACCCTAAACCCTAAACCCTAAACCCTAAACCCTAAACCCTAAACCCTAAACCCTAAACCCTAAACCCTAAACCCTAAACCCTAAACCCTAAACCCTAAACCCTAAACCCTAAACCCTAAACCCTAAACCCTAAACCCTAAACCCTAAACCCTAAACCCTAAACCCTAAACCCTAAACCCTAAACCCTAAACCCTAAACCCTAAACCCTAAACCCTAAACCCTAAACCCTAAACCCTAAACCCTAAACCCTAAACCCTAAACCCTAAACCCTAAACCCTAAACCCTAAACCCTAAACCCTAAACCCTAAACCCTAAACCCTAAACCCTAAACCCTAAACCCTAAACCCTAAACCCTAAACCCTAAACCCTAAACCCTAAACCCTAAACCCTAAACCCTAAACCCTAAACCCTAAACCCTAAACCCTAAACCCTAAACCCTAAACCCTAAACCCTAAACCCTAAACCCTAAACCCTAAACCCTAAACCCTAAACCCTAAACCCTAAACCCTAAACCCTAAACCCTAAACCCTAAACCCTAAACCCTAAACCCTAAACCCTAAACCCTAAACCCTAAACCCTAAACCCTAAACCCTAAACCCTAAACCCTAAACCCTAAACCCTAAACCCTAAACCCTAAACCCTAAACCCTAAACCCTAAACCCTAAACCCTAAACCCTAAACCCTAAACCCTAAACCCTAAACCCTAAACCCTAAACCCTAAACCCTAAACCCTAAACCCTAAACCCTAAACCCTAAACCCTAAACCCTAAACCCTAAACCCTAAACCCTAAACCCTAAACCCTAAACCCTAAACCCTAAACCCTAAACCCTAAACCCTAAACCCTAAACCCTAAACCCTAAACCCTAAACCCTAAACCCTAAACCCTAAACCCTAAACCCTAAACCCTAAACCCTAAACCCTAAACCCTAAACCCTAAACCCTAAACCCTAAACCCTAAACCCTAAACCCTAAACCCTAAACCCTAAACCCTAAACCCTAAACCCTAAACCCTAAACCCTAAACCCTAAACCCTAAACCCTAAACCCTAAACCCTAAACCCTAAACCCTAAACCCTAAACCCTAAACCCTAAACCCTAAACCCTAAACCCTAAACCCTAAACCCTAAACCCTAAACCCTAAACCCTAAACCCTAAACCCTAAACCCTAAACCCTAAACCCTAAACCCTAAACCCTAAACCCTAAACCCTAAACCCTAAACCCTAAACCCTAAACCCTAAACCCTAAACCCTAAACCCTAAACCCTAAACCCTAAACCCTAAACCCTAAACCCTAAACCCTAAACCCTAAACCCTAAACCCTAAACCCTAAACCCTAAACCCTAAACCCTAAACCCTAAACCCTAAACCCTAAACCCTAAACCCTAAACCCTAAACCCTAAACCCTAAACCCTAAACCCTAAACCCTAAACCCTAAACCCTAAACCCTAAACCCTAAACCCTAAACCCTAAACCCTAAACCCTAAACCCTAAACCCTAAACCCTAAACCCTAAACCCTAAACCCTAAACCCTAAACCCTAAACCCTAAACC